>JAIUZE010001649.1:0-150292 GCA_022085475.1 Heliosperma pusillum
GAGTCTCCAAACTCGTCTTCAAAATCTTACCCTATAAGAAATGACAAGAAAAACATTATTAGAACTTAAAATATGATTTTCCATAATTAAAGTGTTGAAAACGATTTTGTCGGAATTGGAAATAAAACGTACTTGAAGATGGGGAGCGAAGAGGAGGTCCTAGAAATATAAGTTAGGACGGATTTACTTAAGAAATGAAGGTTTTATGAAGGTTTTGCTCAAGAACGATGAAGAACGGATGAAGAACGCGAAGAACGCTCAAGAACGATGAAAGAAAGTGATATTTTGATCTTAATTTGATTTGTTGAAAAATGAAAAGTTGTTTGTGAGTAGGAATGAGTGGATGAGTGCCGTGTAAATATAGGCCAAAATAGTGAGTTGGGTTTTGAAATTGTTGTTATGGAATTGAACCGGTATAATAATTATATTACCGTAATTAATTAGATATTAAGTTAATTGAATTAAATATCAAGATATTATGTTATTGTAATGAAAAGAAAGAAAATATCAAGGTCAAAGAGAGAAGAAAAACCGTGAGGATAGGAGAGAAAGCGGGTCTGATTCTGAGCGATTTGCGTAATTTTCGTTAACTGATCGATAAAGTTGAAAATATCTTAGATATTCTTATTAATTTAATCAAAAGAATTAAAATATCTAACGTGAGTGGAAAACGATGACATGGGCGCGTGACTCATGCCAAAGTCGAGTTTCGATTTGGTTGCGCGCTTTACGATGCGTCGGGAATAGTTTAAATGACGTTCGGTTAAAAAACCGGGAAAAGTATTCTTAAATTCACGAATAAATCAAAGACATTATTATTAAATTATGATTAAATCTAATAAATCTTAATAAAAATAAATCAAAAATATTATTTTTTTTTTAAATAAAATTTAGTCCTCAAAACTTATGAGGGCGGAGTCGCGGAAAAAAGTCCACGGAAGTCAAGTTGGGAATAAAAGCGAGAAAGTCGAAGATGACTAAAAGTCAAAGAAAAAGTTTAGGACTAGAGACTTAAAAAGTCAAGAAAAGTCAATGACGACTTTTAAAAAGTCAAGAAAAGTCAAAGACGACTTAAAAGTCAAGAAAAGTCAAAGATGACTAAAAACGGTCTTTTCATGAAATCTCTCAGAAATTCCAAATACGAACGCTGAATTTCAAAATACGACTCGAAACAATAAATTCTATTTTAAAAACTTAAGTCTGCTGAAAAGTGTTAGTAAATATTTTTACTAGAAAAATTGGGTACTTTTCGGGTTGTTACAATCACCCCTCCTTTTAAAAAGTTTCGTCCTCGAAACTTAAAAGAAGGAACGTAACATATATGTAGGTCGATTTCAAAACTGTTAAAAATATACTTGTAATAAAAATATAGGGTCTTATCAATGGAACGGAAAGTTCTCGTCAGCTGTTAAGAACATCAACGTCCCAAGTCAAAGACTTTAAAAGATACCTTTTCGCATCAATAAATGAGAAAACTAGTTATCGAACGTCTCCAATAACAAGTCTCAACATTCCTTGACGGTAAAATACTTGAAATCATCAAAAATTTCCAAAAGTGATTAGTTCAAAAATTCTATAGCAAAAGTAATAACACTACTATCTATACTTAAATTTTCTAACTAAAGCTTCTAATAACCTATCTATACGAGATGATAATTGATAGAAGGAACGAAATATTCGAAAGAATAAATCGAATAGAAAGAAAGAAAAGAGAGGAATGAATCACCAAACTATCCTCCATAAATGACAATTCGAATGTCGATCGTAACTTGACCACCCTAACTGTACAAGTAAACTAATCCTCCAAAGAGTGTGATATACTCTCAACATTTTCCATCCTCCGATTCCTACCTAAATATTTCATAAGCACGACACATAGAGTAAGAACTCCCAATTATTCAAATTCAATTAAAATCTTCTAAGGTCCATCGATACGGTAAACTCCATAACTAACAACCCATGAAAGATTTATTACGAACTATAATCCTCTTAGCTCCATCAAAACATTTATTGGAAACCACCATCAAAATATTTATAATTTGGGAAACAATGCCGCTAACAACCCCAAAGTAAATGAGACTTACTATGAAATCCTTTGATCCAATTTAATCCAAAAATTCATTATCTTAAGTTATTAACAATTAACTTTCTCATCTTCAAAAGTTAAAACACAACTCCTCAAAAGAGATTAGTCACACAATCTCATTTCACTTAACTTTTGCCAATCAAAGGGCAATGCGACCGTAAATCAATTTATTTATCTCTTCCAAACTCTCAATACATCGTTTTCGCTTATGTCGATATTCCTCAAGTTGTGTCATCCAAATCTTAATTCCTCAAAGTATTTATTCTCGTTAGGGTCCAACATTTAACGACAACAAATTTCCAAGTAACATTAAAAAGAATTTCCCAATTTCCTAACCACAACTACAACTATCCTTAAGCTTATCTCGATCCTCAAAAAGATATTGCAACTTCTAGCTTTCATAATCTAGACCCCTAGGAGAGTTTCATCCTAAGTGTATCCTCAAATCCTTATAATCATCTAAACATGGAACTAGCTTAATATGATGGTTAGGAATCGTATTCGAAACTCTTATTTACTCCAAAATAGACATATCATAAGCATGGTCTTCAAACCAATACTAAACTTCTAAGTCCAAAAGACTAAATTACTAATGAGTTAAGAAGTCCTAGCCAACTCATTCGATCTTACACCATCGAATATCATGAACTATTTACACACCATTCATGACAAGTATCTAGCATTAAAATCATTAAACATACCTTACCACACCTTTCTCAAGGATACCAACTCTCACCACCATAGAGTGAAATTAGATCTATACTATTTTCCCCAAATCACAAGTTCCTTCTAACAAACACTAATATTCCACAAGATTCAAAGTTCTTCCGACTAAGTATAATATACCACAATCCGATGGTGATGACATCCATGAAAAATGTTACAAGAGGGAGGTAAGGATACCAATGGTATAATGGAGGAACTATTAAGAGTAATTTCCAAGAGGTAAATAGGTTGGAGGAGAAAGAAGCACCTAGATAGAAAGAAGAGGGCAAAATATTATAAGAACGAGAGAATTCATAGATGAAGAAGGAATTCACTTCAATTAGGCTTATAACTCTTCAAATCTTCGGTAAAGGATACTCCTTCTAGGTAACACATATTCCACCCTAAGGCGTAATATTGCTCCTAGCAATTTGGCTAGCCACTCAAGCATAGCCTCCTTGGCAATTGTCTTCTCTATGAGGAAGGACCTGGTTGGCACAACAATGATCTCTTCTACACGAGGTCCAACCGTCTTCATAAGAACCAAAACAAATTAAGTTACTCCTAACAATTAGCATAAACAAATAGACTACAACATAAATCCTAAGCTACCCATCCTACCATTCTATCTCACCAGTTCATTATTTTATTAAGGTCAAGTTATTTTATACAAGGGTACACAAACGTGCGTCGGGAGCAAAAATGCTCTGATACCAACTGTGACACCCTCAATTTGCGGAAAGAAAAAAAATAATTTAAATACATAATGAAGGTGTCTGAAATAAAAAGGTTCATTACAAAACGGAAATAATATTATACAAAAGAAATATACAAGACGGGAGACATATCTCCCGTATAAATACGGAAATAAAACGAGTGTATAATAATATACAATCTAAGAACCGACTATAGGTCCAAGGTAAATACTTCGCTCGCTAGCTCGTCAATGTACCCCAAGTATGCATTCACCACCTGTTCGACCGCATTAAATATAAACACTGAAGCCACAGTCAGTGGGGAGTAACTCCGAGTCCTCCCAGCCACGAAATGTCAAGTTTAATGAAACATGAATAACATAAAAGCAATGTATATGAATAATACAAAACTTTAACATATATGATATGCTTTTCATGTTATGAAACAGATAACTAAAAAATAACCTAGCATGTGAAAGCTATCATGTGAAACCGATAATAAACTATAACTCGAGGTAGGGAAGCTGGTATGCTAGCTCAGAGGTTCCTCTCAGAAACATGGCCGTGATACACTCAAACCCTAATCAAACACGTAATCATGTGATCAGTTAACAAAACCGTTAATCCAAAACACTCTATCAATCCTAGCCGGCTTGCATCTCACCTTCTAGAACTCATAGAATCATACAAACATGAAAGACCAATACTTCTATAAACAGGCAGAAGTTCCTAGGGCGGCCAATAGTCATCTGTAACTCGAGGCTATACCACAAGGTAGGAAAACATCCTAGTCCTAGACTGATCAGACCTAGCGACAACAGCTATTCCATTCCCCGTCTCATGACATAACCGTACACAAGAAACTCTGCTAGGCGACCCCCTAAACAGAGCTGGCTAGTACTTAAGCTGGCTCCCTTCCCAAAGCGGAACTCTTAGGATGCCATGCCCCGACTTGGGGATAAGCCCCCCAGGCCCGGGACACAAACGCTATCAGTGGCGAACATATACTCGTTACAGATAGTACGTGCCTATCAATGTCATGGTCCAAGCTACTCATTTAGAATTAGAATGGTCAAGACGCCATATCCTCATAATTCTCTATGGGTACTTAGTCAACACGACACCAACCATATAATAAAACAGTCACAGGAAAACATCCTATCATGTGACTAATTGCATATACGTAATAAACACATAACATATCGCCTCATATCTACTAAGGCTAATTCAATAATTAAATACCACCATACTTGAAGACAAATCCCCGACCCGAGTCCCGCGACGGGTCATCAGTCAAATCGGGGCTGACTAGATCTTAGTTTGACCAAACCCGTTGGATCAAACCGGCTAGAAACAGAGTCTTTATCACATAGACATAAAATCAACAGATTCATTACATGTTATTTTAATAAAGCTTCTAACATGTGAATTATTAAATCTTACGTAAAACCCCGCTTGACTTAAAGGATATCAAAATAAACTACGATCTCGTCTTATAATTTCTAAAATGTGAGAAATAATAATTTTATGAAAAACCTTTTTAATTAAATATTTTACTTATTAATATTTCCCACTTGCTAAATATTACAAAACACGATAAAAATGACGATAACTCAAAAACCGTCACAAGTCCCAAAGTGGGACCCACGGCTGAGTTGGGCCGGACCCCACATGGGCCTGGATGGGCCCCACGGCCTGTTTTGGCAAAATGGGCTGTTTTGGCCTTTTTAACGGTTTTACTAAAACCGTTTCTAATATTTCCCGCATGCTTTAACATATTTAAAACCCGTCAAAACAACAACCAATCAATCAAACATTGACACAAACCAAAGACCAAAACCCGGACCCACCATGGACCAACCCAGACCGGTCTGAACCGGCCTGGACCGGCTGATTTGGTCCGGTTTGGCCCCTCCTCCACGGTTCACACAACCAAAGCAACAACCCCAAATTTCCAATTAATTCCAACATGTTTTTAATTACTAACATCCATTTTTAAACATCCAATTTAACCATCCAACATGCAACAATCATCATCATGAAGAAATCATAAAAATATAACAAGGACACCAACATATTCTTAAATTCCTACAACATAATAAAATCAACCACTTATCATGTTACTAACTAAAATCATAAAACCATAATCATATGAACAAAAACTAAAGATGAACCAAAAACTAAAGTAAACCAAAGCTATGTAACATATATCCGTCGAGTAACTCGGAATCGTTACCTTAGCTTAGCTAAAATCAAGTAGCACCAAAATAATAAGAACCAAGAAAATAAGAACCCCGTCTTCTAGTCTTCTCCTAAGATATACGAGTCACCAAACTCGTCTTCAAAATCTTCCCCTATAAGAAATGACAAGAAAAACATTATTAGAACTTAAAATATGATTTTCCATAATTAAAGTGTTGAAAACGATTTTGTCGGAATTGGAAATAAAACGTACTTGAAGATGGGGAGCGAAGAGGAGGTCCTAGAAATATAAGTTAGGACGGATTTAATTAAGAATTGAAGGTTTTATGAAGGTTTTGCTCAAGAACGATGAAGAACGGATGAAGAACGCGAAGAACGCTCAAGAACGATTAAAGAAAGTGATATTTTGATCTTAATTTGATTTGTTGAAAAATGAAAAGTTGTTTGTGAGTAGGAATGAGGGGATGAGTGCCGTGTAAATATAGGCCAAAATAGTGAGTTGGGTTTTGAAATTGTTGTTATGGAATTGACCCGGTATAATAATTATATTACCGTAATTAATTAGATATTAAGTTAATTGAATTAAATATCAAGATATTATGTTATTGTAATGAAAAGAAAGAAAATATCAAGGTCAAAGAGAGAAGAAATACCGTGAGGATAGGAGAGAAAGCGGGTCTGATTTTGAGCGATTTGCGTAATTTTCGTTAACTGATCGATAAAGTTGAAAATATCTTAGATATTCTTATTAATTTAATCAAAAGAATTAAAATATCTAACGTGAGTGAAAAACGATGACATGGGCGCGTGACTCATGCCAAAGTCGAGTTTCGATTTTGTTGCGCGCTTTACGATGCGTCGGGAATAGTTAAATGACGTTCGGTTAAAAACCGTAAAAGTTATTCTTTAAATTCCGAATAAATTCAAAATAATTATATTAAATTATGATAAATCTTAATAAATCTAAATAAAAAGAAATCAAAAATATTATTTTTTTAAATAAAATTTCGGTCTTCAAACTTATGAGGCGAGTCGGGAAAAAGTCAACGGAAGTCAAAGTTGACTGAAAAGTCGAGAAAAGTCGAAGATGACTTAAAAGTCAAGAAAAGTTTAGGACGACTTAAAAGTCAAGAAAAAGTCAATGACGACTTTAAAAAGTCAAAGAAAAGTCAAAGACGACTTAAAAGTCAAGAAAAGTCAAAGATGACTAAAAACGGTCTTTTCATGGAATCTCTCAAAAATTCCAAATACGAACGCGGAATGGAATTCAAAAAAGACTACGAACACAAAAAATTCCATTTTAAAAAGTAAGTTCTACTGAAAAGTGTTATAACTATTTTCACTCGAAAAATAGGGTAATATTTGGGTTGTTTACAAAATGCGATTCGTAATGGACTCCATGCTGATGGTCAGGTATGTGGGACCGGTAAATTTTTACTTGAAGAAGAGTACGACCTCTTCAATGTAAATTGATTTTTTAAGATCGAATTTTGCATGGATGAACATTACAATGTTTTCAAAGATAAATGGGTACGCAAAGAGTTTTGCACTAACCTTAATTCTTTGATCCATTCGAATATACTTAGCGATTACAGCATATCATAATAGTATGATGTCAATTGGACCTCAAGGACCACCTTCTTGAATACGATTCTAGAAGAGGTAGTATATTTTATATTCACCTGTGGGTTCGTAGATCCAAATTATCCTAAGTTAATTTGCAAGCTTAAGAGGATGTCTTAAGTAAGCACTAAAGAGTTGGAATTAGTGTGTCAATCATGTCATTAAATATTTATCGATATCTAGAGAAATTATGTTTATACATGAAGTTTTAGGAGAGTAATATGATTTTCATCAGTCTTATATGTGGAGACATATTGATCATTTTAGATGATGGAAGATTTTGGAGAAGTAGAATACATTTTTTTTTTAAATATCTTGATTTATGAAGATAAATCTAAAAGGATATTAGCGTTGAGTCAAAATTCTTATGTTGATAAGATCTTTGATTAGTTCAAGGAAGTTGAACACATAATAATTGATTCCTTTTGCTTCCGCTGCGGGATCAGTTATATACGCTGTGATGTATACTCAATCCGACATTTTGCATGCCTTGAGCATGACGAATCATTTGCAATCAAATCCAAGTGAGAGTCACTTGATAGCCATAAAGAACATCCTTAAGTACTTGCGAAGGTCTAAAGATATGTTCCATGTGTTTGGAGTTTACGGTGAGTTGTGTGTATGGGGTTACACAGACTTCAGTTTCCAAACTGATCAAAGTGATTTGAAATCACGAACTGGCTGTGTTTTATAGAAGATTTATCTGTTGGAAGAGTTTCAAGCAGAAAAGACTATTGGAAAGGTTCCAAGTAGGAGTGACATTTTCAAATATAAATGTTATGTATCCGCTGGAATTGTTCCAGGCAGTTTATCATTGCGGATTTCACAACGGAAATAGAGTACATTGCATCATATGATGATGCATATGAAAGTAGCTTGGATTCGACAGTATTGGAGGGACTAGAAGTAGTTCCTATAGTTGTATATCCTAACCCATGATACTGGTAAAACAGTGGGAGCTACATTTAGGCCAAGAGTCCTAAGTCTAGATTCAAACCTAGACACGTACTCAGAAAGTTTTATGTAATATGAGATTACGTAGACAAAGAGAAATATCAATCAGAACGATGGGAAAGATGCAAGTATTGCTAATCCATTAGCCATGCCATTTGCAGGCTGAACATGATAGTCATGTCATTTCAATGGGATTGAAATATATACCTGAATTGCTAGAGATTATGAGATATGAAATTATTGATAGCGTATCAATTTTTCCAAATATTTGATAATCGCATTCATTGTTAGAGTTTTATTAAAAACTACTTTATTTAGTTTGACTAAATTTTAATACTTTGTTTATCCGAATTGGTTGAAAGAAAGGTTGAACCCAATTCAAGTGAACAGGATAAACTTAGTGTTTTGTCCCTAGTCACTCATTTGAGGTGACGTCTCGAAGTGACTAGATTGTAAGTCGATCGATGGTTGGTTCAACGCCATGGGGTCATGGAGATGACTGGTCGTTTACATAGACAGACTGTTGAGACACTCTGTCGGGCAGTGACCATAATAGAGTCCCTTATCAAATTGTTGAAGCCTGGTCGTGGCGGGGATTTCTATTTTATTCCTATGAGTCGATTCTTTAGACTGGCGACCATTTACCTGAGTCGGTTTAGTTTCCGATTGACTTTGGTTTTTGTCCTAGGTCGTGCCGTGAAAGGAGGCCGATGGATACTTCTGGGTCATGGTGATCTGCATCATACAGTGTAAGATAGGTCAACAGGAATTGTCAACCCACGTTGGGTATTAACATCTTCGGGCCACTCGAGGAGTAGTAACTGGAAATGCGTGGCCACGCTCGGAAGAGATCTCTGGTAGATTTTCTGGTCAGACAATTACTCTCCCAGATCGAGAAAACCACTATATTTATAATTTCAATTGCAAGTGCGACCTGTAAGACACCTTGCAATGAGTGGGAGGATGTGACACAAAAGAGACAAGAGAATCGGTAGCACACAAGATATTGTTGGAGTAGGAGTCCTCCACAATAGTGTCGCTACATGCACAACTTGTATCGAACAAGTGGGAGATTGTTGGAGTAAGTGTCCTCCACAATAGTGCATTTATATAATAAATATCATTTGGAATATACGTGGCATGATTAGTATATTTTGATACTCCACGTCTGTTGATTAACATAAATCGGTAACGCTCGGCTGACTAGAGTTTGACGTTATTGTCGTATGACGGCCGTGATCAACTGATCTCTTTAGGTCACACCTATAGGATGAGACCCAAATAGAATACTAATTATTTGTATACGATACAGTTTAATTAGGCCATGACATATATTTGATATGTACTTTTAGTTACGAGAGTTGTTTATTGGAAATTGAGTTAGGAACTCATTTCACTTAAGTTTATTAGTCAATTATACGATGACTGACTGAATAAATTTTACGTCTTATTTTAATACGATTAAACAAGATTTAATTTAGTGATTAATCGTTAATTCATTAAATTAGTTGAGGTAATGCATATATTTTGAGGTAGAGATAATTAGTTAATTATATTTACAAGGAGTTGTAAAATAAATTAATTGGGCATTGAGGGATCCATTATATATTGATATAATGGTAAAATATCACTTAAAAGTTAAGTATATATATTTGAGTCATATAATTGTTTTATGATCAAATTAACACTTAATTATACTAGATAATTAAACATATGATTAATAAGTAATTGTGGGACAAATATCAAAAATCAAAATGGACCATTATAGGGCATAATGGACCGGTTTTGAGCACATGGAAGAAGCTTGTGTGTTATTCTTTTCTAACACACAATCAACTATTTGATGGTGAAATGTCTTCCATACTTTAATCATCATAACCACCCTTACACACTACCATTATGCATGTGATTATTTTGAGCAAAAATAAGAGCTATGTTGAGTGCTATAACCGGCCAAATACTCTATATAAGAGCATTTTTGGTTGTTCATTTGACTAGTTGATTTTTGATGCTTATTTTGCTTCTTCTCACTAAAAACTCAACTTCTCTCTAAACTATCTTATACACTAATATTCTCTACATATTACTAGTGTAGTAATACCATAATATTAGTAGTATTTATCTTACTTATTATCTAGTTAATAATAAGCTATAAGATTTTTGGGTTTAATCTTGGGTGCAACAAGAAGGAGACCTTCTACTTTGGAGGTTGTTTTATGGAGGATCATCCATTAATTTCATGCTCAAGAACAAAAAGAAGGAGTTCTTATTGTGCCCATATTGAACCGAAAATACCCAATGTAAGGATGTTTTCGTCTTATCTTTTCTTTTATGCTTTTATATTTGCATGCATGATAACTAGATCCTAAATCATTAAGTTAATGTAATTTAATGAACTAATTAGAAGAGTCTAATTAGAGGTCTAGGACTTTCATGTGCCCCGTTTTTGGCATAGGTTAGTGTCTGGCACCTTTCTCTGTCGGCAAGAGCCGAACAACCTGACTCAGCTTGACCTCACCCTCTTAGAGTCGCACTTGAATGTGCAAGGGTCGAGGGAGACCTTCACCTTCCTCCTAATGAATGAAATTTGTAGGAGGTGGAGGAAGTTGGGAAGGACCACCGTGGCTCGTAAGAAGACGGTGGTCATAGGGGGTTTGATAACTTTTCTGGCTAAGCACTTTGACCCCGACTTCAATTGTGATGGGGCGTACGAGGCTTTACCCGGGGGACACTTCTAGACGAGACTTCCCTAATTTACTCAAATTGGATTAGGATTGACCGGGCTAAGGGATATCTTTGGGTAATCAAGGATGCCACCCCCTTTTACCTACCTTGTCATAGACTCCCGCCTTTCACACCTAGGGACAACACCATGGAGAGGCAACCCAGCTACCTGCTACCAGTGACGATGGCAGGTGGTAGAGCCTCTTCTAGTGTCACTAGGGAGGAGGGAGAGTCTCCCCAGCAGCCTCGACCCCGACCCAGACCTTCACCGTGTCAGAGTGAACCTCAAGTAACATTGCTTGTTCCCCCTTTTCCCTTACCACATCTGCAAGCACCATACCCCCCACCCAGTTTTGTGAATACTCCCCCTACCCCTTTGAGTACCCGGGGTATGTTCACCCCGACCCTACCATCTCTCCCCAAGGTGACTACCTGACCGGTCTCATGCAAAACTTGCATTTGAACATGCATGAAGACCGAGTGAACAATTATTATGCCTCCTACCCCAACTATTACTTGCTGGCTAACCAAGGGTACATTGACCCGAATGGTTTTTTACAAGCTGGGCAAAACGTGATTTGTTGTTCCCCAACCATGGAAACCAGGGAGGGGTAGGCGGTATGGAGACCGGGGGAGACTGTGAGGATTGGGAAGAGGGTGGTGGTGGTGGTGGGGATGAGAAGGAGACCTTTTGAGGAGGTTTTGTGTTTCATTGATAATTGGAAGAGTTGGAGTGGTGTCTAGGTGGCTTGTTTAGCATCTACCCAATCCCCTCTTGTCCATGTTTCCTTCTCTTCTCTATTTGTTTGACTTGATTTGCACCGTTAGCTTGTAATTTTTATTGTTGTGTTGGTTGGCATCGTAACCTTGGAGGCGGGTGTCCATTCCATCGGACACCAATCTTTTGCTCCTTCTTGGAAAATCCAAAATGACAAACCACTTGCATTGCATTTAAATAATTCTCATGCATCACATAGTTGCACGTTTAGGTGCCATTTTTGGACTTTCCCGTGGTTGTTACCCCCTTGAGGGGCATTGCATTTATGCACATTACCGCCGCGACGAGACTCCGATATGGCACACCTTGTTTTCCTTTTTATCTAGACTTTCTTGTGGGAGGTACCCCCATGAGGGGCATTGCATTTATGCACATTACCACCTCAATGAGACTTTATATGAGCATATAGTTTAGCTTGCATTCACTTTGATCATGCACTTTGTATTATATCACTTTGCATTAGGTTTTAGGAATATTGATTAGTTCATGCATTCCATATAGAATAGTTCATTTGCATAACTAACCCTCTTGTATATATTGTTTATATTGTAAATATTCATCAAAAATAAAAAAAACCCAAAAACAAGTTTTTTATTTTTCAAAATATTTAAAAATCCAAAAACATGTCTTTATTTACTTTCAATAATCCCATTTCATACATTGAGGACAATGTATGTTCCAATGTGGGGGATGGGGAATTATTTAAAAAATCCCAAAAACATGTTTTATCTTGCATTTTAAATCACTCAAAAATCCAAAAAAATCGAAAAAAGTTTGAAAAATCCTAAAAATTAGCTTGTTTATATCTTACTTTGTATATATATATATGCATTGTTTCTTCTTCTAACCTCCATACATAGGTCCGCTACACATCGCTTAAGAGACTTATAGAAGGGATTAAGAAGACCGCCATGGTATGATCGTTCTTATTCCTTCCCCTTCTTTTTTTCTTTACTTCTTATCACATGAGGAGTTTGAAGGAATTGTTGATGATTGCGATGTGGATTTTGATGAATTGGCGGTTGTGTGACTTATGTGCTGTTAGAGGGTTTCATTAGATTAATTGTCACGTAGTTCACTAGAGAATTTGCATTAAGTTGTATATATGTTGTTTAATTCTAGATCATGGCATATAGTTGCATTTAGGAGAACTTTTTAAAAATAAATGCCTAATTTGGAAATTGAACAAGTTTGGATAGACCCTTGTAGATACTTTTTTTGCTTAGCACTTTGCCCATTAAAATAGATTTTGAAACACCTTTTAATGTGTATTTTTAGTATAATTTTCGCACCGTTTCCTAGAGCCTAGTCAAGGGCTTGCATTTACCATCTTGACCATCCCCATGGTGTGAAAACTCCTTGGTGAACGCTTTCCTAGGTGACTCTCGAATCCATGTAATTGACCAATCATCACATTTCACTACATTTGACAAAAAGGAAATTTTTCCATCACAAGTCCAAAAATTGAGTTCAAACACAATTGAAAAGAAAAGCTTGAAATTTTGCAGATCTTTGCCTTAGTCCTAGCTTAGGGACTGCATATGGAGACTTCTAGGCTCTTCTAAAGTACCCTCACTACATATGGGGTCGCTCTCGATGTCGCTACAGCGAAGATTTGCCTATTGTTGGTCTCCGCCGCACACCTTTCGCTAGACTACCTTGCTCTCAAAAGGCACCCAAATCAAGCAAAAATCAAAAAAAAAAAAAAAAAATCACAAAAACAAAAAGAAATAGAAAAAGAAATCAAATAAGAACTCAAACATCTCATTTCCTTACCTTTTTGATGATCACTCCTACGTTACATGGCTAAGAGAGGACGACCCTTCCTTTCACTTAGGTGAGAGGCGGAATTCCGATCCTACAGTGTCTTCTAACACCATGGGGCCCTCACTTTCCATCCCGCCTTATCACCCTTGACAAAGCTTTCTAGTGAACGTGAACGAATATACTAGTTTTACACAATAAAGAGGTGATTCATTTCTATCTTTCTAGGCCTAGTTCTTTGTAAAACTAGTAAATACATAAGAATTTGCATGCTTAAAATTTTTCCATTTTAGATGAATCCCGGCACATGGATGAGGCATGTTGCCACTTGCTTTTGTTGATGCATTCTCATAAGTTTTTGTGTGCTTTATTGCCTAGAATGCATCGGAGTTTTGGCAAGACCCCACTTACCTTGCAAGAAGGTACCCTACCTCATGGATACCTTGTTGCGAGTTGAAGGGACGGAGCAAGGCCCGTTAATTGCCTTGTATTGGTTAGGTTTAGCGTAGTTAAATAAGGGTCTTGACTATTGTTCATCCTTACTGGGGACGAGTAAGGGTTTGGTTTGGGGAGATTTGATATAGTGTCATTTCGCCCTACTTTTTCACCCCTTTTTGTCTCGTTTTGCTTGCCTTTAACGCTCCTTAAGAGCGTTTCTACGTCTTTTACCTTCTTCTAGCATATTTCTCGCTTTTTATCATGTTTTTGTAGGTAAATCGTCATTTGAGGCGATTTCTACCTAGTTTTGATCGACAAAGAAGAAAGTGAATCACTCGGAGGACCCACGGCATATCTTGGGGGCCCCACATACCCTTGGGGGGCCCTACTCGATGCGCCAAAGCCCTCCTGAGTCAAGGCAAGCGAAACCGGGAAGGAAGCAACAAAGTCAAGCAAAGGAAGAAGGAAAAGGAGCATTTCACGGGCGTGAAAGGTGTCTCACGGTCGTGAGATGCCTTTCCAAGAAGTTTGATTTTCGAGCATTTCAGCTCACGGCCGTGAAACTCATTTCACGGTCGTGAAAGTTAAGTCACGGTCATGAAACTTGTTTCACGGTCGTGACTTGTTCGTGAAAGAAGACTTTGTTCTGCCACTTATCTCACGACCGTGACTTGCAGTTTCACGGTTGATGCGTATATTTTATATAGACTTTCTAGTCCATTTATGCACGCATTTCTATGTCATTTAGGTGATATTATATCACCACATGCCCCTATTTGGCTACTTTGTACTTTCATTATTATTTTGTAGGTACAAGTTGCATAGTAGCAGAAACCGAGCCAAAACAGTCCACTTTGCATGCATTTCAGAGAATGGAAGGAACGGAACAGAAGTTCTTGCATGGGAAAACGTGAAATCGCTCGCAATCAAGTCCAAAGCCATGTCCAACACTATGTGCCATGCCAAAAGACCTCGATCGTTTATATAATTGGTCGATCGAGGAAAGTTGAAGAGAAAAGTTGCTCGATCGAGCTGTCCTGTGCTCGATCGAGTGGTTGCTGCTGAAAAGTTGCTTGATCAAGTAGAATTGTTACTCGATCGAGTGATTTCCTCCAATAAAGTCCTTGATCGAGTGGTATTTTCCCTCGATCGAGTAGAATCTACCTTGGGCTTTAGTCCATAGCTTAATTAGGGTTTAAGAGTCGTGTTTTGCATTATATAAACTATTATTCGTCGTCATTAGCATCATTCGGAGTCATTAGGACTCGAACCATTAGGGTTCGGAATCATTAGCTGACAGGGTTGTCGCGTACCCTAATCAAAGATAAATAACCCTTGGCTAGGCTAACAACAAATAAATGCAGTTAGGGAAGTAAGGGGTCGATCTCGAGGAGACGGGAGATACTTGTGAAAAGATATGATTAGAATTTCAACTTGTATGATTGTCACAATGGTTATTACTAATGCTAGAAAACTGAAACAATAATTAATGACTCGATATAGAAAACAACCTAGGGAAATAGGTTCACACATGTAGATTGACATATTGGAGAAATTGGATTTAAGATATGCAAATAATTCATTGCGAGTTCGTAAGAATGATGTGTTCATTACAATCATAGATCAGATGGTCTAGCAGGCTTTTTAGGCGATTTACTAGGTCTTAATCTACCATGTCATGCTTTGACTATTCAATTCTCGTATGTCTACTTTGGAAAAGAATTCCATACTAGTCAAATGATTTTGGCCAAAAATCGTTAACTATCGTTATAGTCCAAGCATGCATAGACACAATGTTTTATAAGCACAATTTCTTTTATCCAATTAACATCTTTTAATCAATCTAACATGGCTATCCTACACCCTAGAAAGGTGACTACTTATGCATGATTAACAATGAAAAGAAAACTAAGATTATAAAACTAAGAATGATAAACATGATAAAGGAAATACTAAAAGAAAATGAAACTATAATGTAAAGACGAGAATAAAGATTACCGAAAAGGATGAGTAAAGATTGAAATGGAATAAGAACTTGAATAGGAAATGCAAACCCGGAAATTAGAATTCCAATTACAAGTAGAACAACTACAATTGAAGAAAGCTTAGAACTAGACTAAACTAAACTATAGAAAACTAAAACTAAACTAAACTAAGAAAGAAGAAAAACTAATCTAAAGAAAGAAGAGAAGAGATGTTGTGTGAAGAGATTGTGTGAGATGAGATGATATGATATGAGGGGCTAGAGCATCTATTTATAGTATTAGGGTTTCGTGGAGAAGAGGTCAGGCATTAAACACATAGGACAAAGATAGGAAGAAGAAGCCGTCATGCTCGGATCAGCACACTTACCCGATCGGGTACACACTTACCCGATCGGGTATGTGGTCTTCTAGAAGCTCTTGACTAACGTTTCATCTTTCTTTGCTTTGACTTGACTTCCAACATCCCCCTTGACCTCTTGAGTCGGGTTTGTTGATAGGGTTTGATGTAAAGCGACGATTGCTTCCGCCTAATTGATTGATCTTCCGACAACTACGAAACTGTCTTTACTTCTCTCTTTTGAATTAGTGAACCTTCTTGAAATGCATTTCACTTGGTCAAGCTTGCTTCTTCAAATTGTCGGGTTCTAGGCCAATGCTCGGAAATATAGAAAAAGGGCGTAGAAACGTCACTTTCCCTACAAAACAGGTTAGAACACATGAATTCGCCTAGAAGACGATATTAGCTCATAAAGTGGCTTAACAAAGCACAAATGACATACGAAACCGAGCTAAATTGGGGGTTAAAACCATACAAATATTCACTTATCAAACTCCCCCATGCTAAACCTTTGCTTGTCCTCAAGTAAACATAACAAACAATACCAGGACAAGGTTGCAAGCGTTGGTTACTACACCATCAGGAAACAAATCTCAGCATAAAGCTTTGGAAACATAATGAATCATAATCCAAAAACAACGTGGGCAAGAATGATACATAAACATGGCTGAGATTTATAGAACGGCGTAGCACAAAGAATTTCACTATAGATTTTCGGCTCTTGCATGATCTTTTGACAAATGGACTCTCACGGCACACTCGAACACTCAATGTATGTAAAAGGTGATTTCTTTATGTGTAAATGTTTTTGAGACACTCACCTATCTACGACTTATGAAAATGTGTCCGCAGTCTAATATGGTAAACAATTCAAAACACAAGTCAAAGATCACAATGCACACAGAAAAGAAGCCGAAAAGACAGGAAGAAGGCTTTGGGAAATGGGTGAAAGGTGGACAAACAGTTATGGTCATGTGAAGGTTATAATGAGCTAGCAACTGACCAATGATAAATGAATACTCAATCCAAACCTTCGATTAATTCCCAAAAGACGGATAACGAGGCCAAAATAAACAAATTGGCTTATTACACACGAAACACAAGGGTAAACTCCTTCTAATCATTGAATTGACATTTTGAGGAGATACTCACAACTTCTTCTTTTTTTTATTTCTTTTTCGATTTCTCTTTTTTTCTTTTCTTTTTCTATTTCATTCATTTTTTTTCTTTTCTGAACATAACATCACTTCTTGTACATTTTCGTTCTCCCAAATTCACTTTGTCATATAAGAACAAATCTTCTCAAAAGAGCACCCACACACCATAGTCTAGGTACTAGCTCAAAAGGTAGGCAGTTTTTATGTGTAGCTATTATTTTGTGAAGCATTTGTATGAATGGGCTTATTTTGAGGGGCAAATTAAAGTGAAAAAGGCTTCAAATCATAGTGAATCATGAATGCAATGCTTATAGAAATGAAATGAGAACCATACTTATGCGTTTTGACATGACACACATCACAAGGAGAACTAAACACACCTAGATGAGACTGGGTATAGTTGTACCAGTCTAAGGAGGTTCGACCTTACAATATATGTAACTTGCCAAATGTCAAGATCAAGCGTACTCATCTATAGATTCATTCCATGCCTACTGTGTACAAGACTTCCCCATGTATGCACAATTCAATGAATATTGAACCATTATCTTTTGAAAGCTCTAAGTTTGGGAAATGTAACATGATAGCATAGTAAACAAGCAAGCAAAGCATGAAAAGCATTCAATTGTGTTCAGAAATTTTTAAATTTTCTCGAAAATCTTCTTTTTCTTTTATTCAAAATTTGAAAAATGATAAACTAAAATGCAAAATGGGAAAATGCAATCCCTCCCCCAAGCTAAACATCACATTGTCCTCAATGTGAGCACAAAGACAAAATATGCAATGAGATGCTTAATGGGAAAAGGAAAAATGAAAGAAGAGTGAAGCTTACTAGTCAGCGCGGACTCCCCCAAGCTAGTCTTTTGGACTTGACAAGGAAGGTCTTTATAGATTCTTCAAAAACTCTTTCATCTGCAAAATAAATCCTAACAACGAAAAAGGGAATACAAAAATAAAAATGCAAAAAGAAAAGGAACACGGGTTGCCTCCCGAGAAGCGCAATTTAAATGTCTTGCTAGACTCTTTATTAATGAAAATCATTCTTTGTGCCTTAAAAAGCATGTCAATGCCCTTAGAAGTCGATCATATACCTGCGCATGAGCTATACAAAAACATATGTAAGCAATTGACAAGATATAGGCATGAAATATTGAAGGTAAGAATTGATATATCTTATCATTGTGCGCATGACAAACTTCATAGATGACCACTGAACTGCTCCACTCGTCAGTGAGAGATGGAGTGAAATGTTTAAGATCATGGAACAAACAATTAGTTCCCAAAATATCATTAGTGGACTCTAATTGGGGGTAGGGTGAATCAAAGGATTGGGAATCAAAAATGGGTGGTTGATCCCACTTAATTTCAAAGCTAGGTTCACAAAACCCAGTATCATTTTCAAATAAATCTGGAATATCCTTAGCGAAGGGATTTTCAAAGAAATCTGATGACTCGATCGACAACTCTCCATTGGAGTTACAAATGGGCTTAACAACATCCTTGTCTAAATTCTCGACTACCATATGGTCAATATTAATAATGGGGGTCTCAAAATTGTCAAATGGAACGACACTAGAGTGACTTTCAATAGAAAAGGTTGGACCATCATCATCGCCATCTATTAATTCATATGATTGGGGAGAATTAGACTCACATGAGGGGGCTGAAAAAGCACAGGAGAAAATAGACTCACATGGTGAAAAAGCATAAGGAAAATTGATTGGCTTACATTTTTTAAACGTGGGTTCTTCCTTTTGCCCTTTGAGTATTTGAAGTTGAGCCCTGATTTCATTGATTTGCTTTTGGATTCCCAACCGCCGGTGCGTTTCATCCCGAGATTGGGATGCCATAAAGTCCAAGAAAATCCAAAGTTCCTCTCCTCTCTTCTGATAAAAACTTCCAGCACTCAATTGCATAGCCAGGCTACGACACTCAATGAGCATTCCATGGATCACGACATCTCTCATATAAGTCTCATCAAGGGTATACCCAAGAGAGATAATATGTCTTCAATAGCTATACAATCGGTCGAGGTATTCATGGAAAGACTCATTCTCGCATTGTGGTGGTTGGAAATAGATAGTCATTGAGAGAAAATAAAGCAATTCCTTTGAAAGAAAATATTCCTATTACCTGAAAAGAGTCACTACACTACAAGGAAAAGGTGAGAAAAATCTCAAGGAACAAGTGTTCCTCGAGACAAAAGAAAAAAAAAGGAAAAAAAAACAAGGTAAAACTCTACTAATCACAAATAAACAAAACCGTGCTCCCCGGCAACGGCCCCAAAATTTGACAGGGTTGTCGCGTACCCTAATCAAAGATAAATAACCCTTGGCTAGGCTAACAACAAATAAATGCAGTTAGGGAAGTAAGGGGTCGATCTCGGGGAGACGGGAGATACTTGTGAAAAGATATGATTAGAATTTCAACTTGTATGATTGTCACAATGGTTATTACTAATGCTAGAAAACTTGAAACAATAATTAATGACTCGATATAGAAAACAATCTAGGGAAATAGGTTCACACATGTAGATTGACATATTGGAGAAATTGGATTTAGGATATGCAAATAATTCATTGCGAGTTCGTAAGAATGATGTGTTCATTACAATCATAGATCAGATGGTCTAGCAGGCTTTTTAGGCGATTTACTAGGTCTTAATCTACCATGTCATGCTTTGACTATTCAATTCTCGTATGTCTACTTTGGAAAAGAATTCCATACTAGTCAAATGATTTTGGCCAAAAATCGTTAACTATCGTTATAGTCCAAGCATGCATAGACACAATGTTTTATAAGCACAATTTCTTTTATCCAATTAACATCTTTTAATCAATCTAACATGGCTATCCTACACCCTAGAAAGGTGACTACTTATGCATGATTAACAATGAAAAGAAAACTAAGATTATAAAACTAGGAATGATAAACATGATAAAGGAAATACTAAAAGAAAATGAAACTATAATGTAAAGACGAGAATAAAGATTATCGAAAAGGATGAACCAAGATTGAAATGGAATAAGAACTTGAATAGGAAATGCAAACCCGGAAATTAGAATTCCAATTACAAGTAGAACAACTACAATTGAAGAAAGCTTAGAACTAGACTAAACTAAACTAGAGAAAACTAAAACTAAACTAAACTAAGAAAGAAGAAAAACTAATCTAAAGAAAGAAGAGAAGAGATGTTGTGTGAAGAGATTGTGTGAGATGAGATGATATGATATGAGGGGCTAGAGCATCTATTTATAGTATTAGGGTTTCGTGGAGAAGAGGTCGGGCATTAAACACATAGGACAAAGATAGGAAGAAGAAGCCGTCATGCTCGGATCAGCACACTTACCCGATCGGGTACACACTTACCCGATCGGGTATGTGGTCTTCTAGAAGCTCTTGACTAACGTTTCATCTTCCTTTGCTTTGACTTGACTTCCAACATCTCCCTTGACCTCTTGATTTGGGTTTGTTGATAGGGTTTGATGTAAAGCGACGATTGCTTCCGCCTAATTGATTGATCTTCCGACAACTACGAAAATGTCTTTACTTCTTCTTTCTTTTGAATTAGTGAACCTTCTTGAAATGCATTTCACTTGGTCAAGCTTGCTTCTTCAAATCGTCGGGTTCTAGCCCAATGCTCGGAAATATAGAAAAAGGGCGTAGAAACGTCACTTTCCCTACAAAACAAGTTAGAACACATGAATTCGTCTAGAAGACGATATTAGCTCATAAAGTTGCTTAACAAAGCACAAATGACATACAAAACCGAGCTAATGTGGGGGTTAAAACCATACAAATATTCACTTATCATTAGCATTAATCTTTCATTAGTTTATGAACTTTATCTTTGGTTTGCATTCGGGTTTATCGACGTAGGATTTGTTCTTTACGCCGGATTTGCTAAGATTGTAAACTCCTTTCCTCTTTTCTCTCTTTTATTCTTCACCTTTGTCTTAATCACTGTTTACTCTTCTTAATTACTGCTGCGTTATTGATCATGCTTTTTAATTGCGATTTTATTATGTCTAATGTCATATGTTTAATCGTCTTAGTTAGCATCGTTAATAACATGAGTAGGTAAGTCTCTTGTATGTTGGGATGAGGGAAACTGTAGTAGAGGCATGTTAGGATAGATTATTTTAGTTAGCCTTGAAGATGAGAATCAGTCTAAGCAATTTAATTAAGGTTTAGTCGAATGAGTATACGCAGGAGACTAGGCTAGGTAGTTAACCCCGACCTGGATCGAGAGATTGGAAGGGAAGGCTTGCTTAGAATTGATAGGTGACTCCTAAGAGGACGAGAGTTAATTAGGAAAATCCCTAGGGTGGTTTGAGACCGAGAGGAGAAAACCATTGCCCTTCTCTTTGATAGATTGGCTGACTTAGTTGACCCGTAGATGCCGATACTGCAGTAGACCGAATCCTGGCATATTCTCTCTTTATCTGATTTATTCGTATTAATTTCTTCCTTTATTTCCTCTTCCTTTATTCTTATTTAGTTTAGATAAAACCTTTTCAAAACCCCCAGATTGTTACTTGAGATTTAGATTTCTGTTAATTAGTTTCCTCCCTGTGGAGATCGACCCTACTTCCGCTATCTTCTTAGTTAGTAGACTTAGGTTTTATTTTTGGTGTATAACGACCACATCAAATTTTGGCGCCGTTGCCGGGGAGGCAACTTAATTTTCTGTTATTTATTTCTGTCTCGTCCTAAGGAATTTCTAATTCCTTAAGACTGTTCTTATCTTTCTCTCTATAGTTGTGTATGCGCAGGTAGAGAGGGATAGGTAAGACTCTTCAGGAGGAAGACTTGAGTACTCTTGATTCCGTCTTCGACTGTTGAGATTACCGTACCAGCGAAGATGGAAGAAGTTCACACATGTTCGAGCGATTCAAAAGGGGAGCTAGACTCCCAGCAAAGACCGTATGTGTGGAAAAAGAAGGCGGAAATTACCACAGCTGAGGGTACTTCCGCAAGTCAAAGGCCTGACGGTGGCCTTGTCAAAAACCTATGTGGTTATTAGCCGGGTTTGCAACCCCGTGCAAATTGTAACAAACACTTTATTGCGTTTTCGTAGACAATTAGACAATTAGACGTTACGTAATAATCCGTAGTTTAGATGAACAATTCACTTTTCCTTCTAGACAATTTTTGGTATTTTTTGGTATTCGGTTGGCATCGTTTTGCAAGAAAATGAAGCGGAGAACAATTGCCCAAAGTCGAGGCTGTGCTATCAAGCAAGTACTCGATCGAGTAAAGCGAACTACTCGATCGAGCAACCCTGACTGAAAAAAGCTCTCGATCGAGTGGACTTTCTACTCGATCGACCCCCAGTTTGATGCTGGTTTGGGGAAGCTCTTGTCTTGTGAGTGTTTCTATTCCTTTTGTGTTTTCCATTCTTCATATATATTTCATTCCTTAGGAACATGTATTAGGTTGTTTTTTTTCCCTTTCCCTTCTATGCTATTGTGCTATAGCCAATGAGGACATTGTCTGTTTTGGTTTGGGGAAGTGTTTTACATCCTTTTGCGTCTGCATTTGCATTTGTATTGCATTCACGTTTACATTCATGTTAATTAAAAAAAAAATTTGAAAAAATCAAAAATATCACGTTTATTTTTGCATATAGTCGAGTCGGATTGGAGTCTTGTTCATGATGAAATTGCACTACAAGTCTATTTTATGTTATTCCTTGCACCTTTCTTGATTTACTTAGTGAAATCGAAGTAGTGAACTATTGAATTTTGTCTTGGAATTTAATTTTGGCTAGTAGACTTGACTCGACCTTTTGGCAAACTACTTATATATTCTGAGTTTTAGAGCCTATAACTGGTGACATCCATGACCAGTTCATCTAGGAATGAGAGTAGTTACTCCCCACATCTCGTGTCATTTGCTTGTATATGAATTTTGATTTCTTTATCTAGTGTCATTTGCTTGTATATGAATTTTGATTTCTTATTGCCTGCACGCATTGGGTTTGTGGTCGGTATTACGTGTTTTGAGAATATTTGCATCTCCCTTTTCCTCATTTTACCCTATTAACTCCACATAAAGCCATATCTGCCTGTTGCCCTTTACTACATCCTAAACTAAGCCTACCTTTGCCGAGCTAGTTTAGTAGTCGAGGTATTTTATGTCATTGTGTCAGTTTTTGGCTCGTTTCATTGATTGGAGTGGGTATTTACGAGAAAAAGAAGTGAAGTGTTGATAGTGTCTCGATCGAGTAGTTTTCAGCTCGATCGAGCAGATTTTGTGTTTATGTGCCTCGATCGAGTGATTCATTCAGCTTGATCAAGCAGTTTTCCTCAGTCAGCCAAGAAAGAGAAAAGAAAAAAGAAAAAGATAGAAAGAAAATATGAAAAAATATATATTGGAAAAAATAATTGGCTGAAGTTGTGTTGTTTACACCTCCTGTGCTTATCATTATTTTGTTGAGGTGTTATTTGGGATTTGTGTTGTTTATGCCTATAATTGTTAAGGCATCGAGCTTAATTTTTGATTGTTGGAAGATGGAACGAGTTCTATTGCGGTTTTGTTAGGAACTAGCTTGGCTATTTACCCTCACATTTCCATTAATTATTTTGCCCTTCTTACCAATTAGCCTCACATATCCATATTTTTGCAAATGTTCGGCACGTGATTGTCCTTAAACGGTGGTTATGCGTGTGTACGGTGCTTGAATCATCTTTCATATTAGTTAGCAATTCATGTTGTGTCGGTGGTAGTCTAGGTGAGTGGCTATATTTTCTTCTCTCCTTCTTATACATATTTACTTACCATTTGCTTGTTGAGAGTAGAGTGACCCGTGAGAGTCCGAATTTGGTTGAGTCTTGCAAGGTCGAAAGTCTAGTTTATTTCCAAGATTGTATAAATTCGTTCGCTTTCGTATTAAGCTTTGTAGCGATTGAATGAATGCATTGAACTGTTTAACATTGACTTGTAGCTTGCTCTGAGACTTACTCCATTCCCCTAGGTTTGTTTTGTTCCATATAGCTGCATTTAGTTTGCTTGAGGACAAGCAAAGGTTTAGTTTGGGGAAGTTTGATGCGTGTATTTTATATAGACTTTCTAGTCCATTTATGCACGCATTTCTATGTTATTTAGGTGATATTATATCACCATATGCCCCTATTTGGCTACTTTGTACTTTCATTACTATTTTGTAGGTACAAGTTGCATAGTAGCAGAAACCGAGCTGAAACAGTCCACTTTGCATGCATTTAGCAGAATGGAAGGATTGGACAGAAGCTCTTGCATGGGAAAGCGTGAAACCGCTCGCAATCAAGTCCAAAGCCATGTCCAACACTATGTGCCATGCCAAAAGACCTCGATCGATTATATATTTGGTCGATCGAGGAAAGTTGAAGAGAAAAGTTGCTCGATCGAGCTGTCCTGTGCTCGATCGAGTGGTTGCTGCTGAAAAGTTGCTCGATGGAGTAGAATTGTTACTCGATCGAGTGATTTCCTCCAATAAAGTCCTCGATCGAGTGGTATTTTCCCTCGATCGAGTAGAATCTATCTTGGGCCTTGAGTCCATAGCTTAATTAGGGTTTAAGAGTCGTGTTTTGCATTATATAAACTATTATTCGTCGTCATTAGCATCATTCGGAGTCATTAGGACTCAGAACCATTAGGGTTCGGAATCATTAGCATTAATCTTTCATTAGTTTCTGAACTTTATCTTTGGTTTGCATTCGGGTTTATCGACGAAGGATTTGTTCTTTACGCCGGATTTGCTAAGATTGTAAACTCCTTTCCTCTTTTCTCTCTTTTATTCTTCACCTTTGTCTTAATCAACGTTTACTCTTCTTAATTACTGCTGCGTTATTGATCATGCTTTTTAATTGCGATTTTATTATGTCTAATGTCATATGTTTAATCGTCTTAGTTAGCATCGTTAATAACATGAGTAGGTAATTCTCTTGTATGTTGGGATGAGGGAAACTGTAGTAGAGGCATGTTAGGATAGATTATTTTAGTTAGTCTTGAATATGAGAATCAGTCTAAGCAATTTAATTGAGGTTTAGTCGAATGAGTATACGCAGGAGACAAGGCTAGGTAGTTAACCCCGACCTGGATCGAGAGATTGGAAGGGAAGGCTTGCTTAGAATTGATAGGTGACTCCTAAGAGGACGAGAGTTAATTAGGAAAATCCCTAGGGTGGTTTGAGACCGAGAGGAGAAAACCATTGCCCTTCTCTTTGATAGATTGGCTGACTTAGTTGACCCGTAGATGCCGATACTGTAGTAGACCGAATCCTGGCATATTCTCTCTTTATCTGATTTATTCGTATTAATTTCTTCCTTTATTTTCTCTTCCTTTAATCTTATTTAGTTTAGATAAAACCTTTTCAAAACCCCTCAGATTGTTACTTGCAGATTTAGATTTCAGTTAATTAGTTTCCTCCCTGTGGAGATCGACCCTACTTCCGCTATCTTCTTAGTTAGTAGACTTAGGTTTTATTTTTGGTGTATAACAACCACATCAACGGTCGTGAGACTTATTTCACGACCGTGAAACCCATTTCACTGTCGTGATTTTGCCAGTCCATGAAGCCTTTCGAAGCCCATTTCTTCTCCATTTTGTAAACCTATAAATAGACCCTCTTATGTAATTAAAGGGCACGAAACCCTAGATCTGAAACGCTCATAGAATTAGCATTTAATCTTCTTTTAGTCTGCCATAATTAAGCTAATTAGTTGGTTAATTAGTAATTGCAACTTGGTTTAGTGTTGAAACTTGGTTTTGTATTCAAAGATTGGTGACAAAATCTTGGTTATTATATCAAAGTTCTCATCTTTTTCCAAGTTGGTATAATTCCTTTACTTAATCTTGTCTTTAATTAAGTTTTCATTTCAATTCATGTTATCTTTTCATTGTTAATTAGAAGATGTGTATTGTTGTTGATTTCCTTTTACAATCCTTAGTTAATATTGAATCTCCTTTACATATGAGTGAGTAGTAATCTTGCTAGGGTCATGTGGGGGATTATGGGTTATAGTATGAGTTGATGTGTTTTTGTTGGGGTTAATAGTTGATTATTGTCTTGTCTCCTTGCTATGCCTATAACATGTTTGTTGAAATGCCTACTTGAGCTTGCATGATTCTCTCGTTTGTTTCGATTACCATAAGAACGAAAGTCGTGGTCCTTCGTAGAACCGCTAGTTTGGCAAGCCGTATCTAGTGACGCGATAGCTAGTTAGAGTCGGTTTGAGGAGGAATCGTAAAAGCGATAGCCTCGATTCACTTTCCTAGACTAGACGACCCTTCAACTATTAAACCCGGCATTTTCACCCGACTTTACTACCCATATGAACCCACTCACCCTAGTTTTCCCTTTTATTCGATAAAAATCCAATCTTTCTCGTTTTAGGCCCTATTTGTTGTTTTTATTTGTTTTTAATTTGTTGTGTTTAGTAGTTTTTAGTCCCCTCACCAAATTCTTGTTAGGCTAGAATAGGACACATTCAAGCTTGTAGTTGACCCCTCCATCCATTGTGGTTCGACCCCGACTTCCGCTTTCGCATTAGTTGGGTTTTATAAATTATTTTTGCTTGAGCGGTACGCGACAAAAACCGTTCATCAAGTACTTTTGACTGCTTGACTTGCTAGCGAAATTTCCTAAAAGGCAGGGTTTCCTACTCAGTATTTGTTTATGCTAATTGATGGCATGAGATTATTGATTTATTATTTGTGATACTTGATATGCGATGGTCTTGATGGTCACTGTTGTGACGATGTTGGAGTTTGGTAAGTTATGATTGATGTTACTATGGTAACTGATTGGTGATTCCATTGGGAGACGGATCACACCCCGAGTTCGCCGCCGTAGTTATCCTGCTACGTGGGGGGTGTGTACATTAATGTCCCGGGTTATCTTGATATGGCGAGATGGAAGTTCGATGCTTGTGGCTGCGGTGTAGGGTTTGTGGGAAATATCGGTATACTTCCCTTTAAATAATTCGGATTATAATGAAATTATAACTATATGAATTTCTAGTCATAAATGAAATTGCATAATATAAAACAAGAGATTAAGAAATAACCTTCAGTCCTAGCAAAAGGAGTAAGAACAAATACCAAAGTAGGTATTCTCCTAATCGTTGCACCCAAGATGGTTCAAGCAATGCCTTTGTCGTGCTAGAACGAATACACAAAAATTACTTCTAAATTTGTGTGTATAATGATGATGAATATGGAGATGAATGAGAGAGTTCAAAATCAGAATTTTTCCTTCTCTTTTCACCCTTAGCTTGTGCCGTGAGATTAGAAGTAGATTAGGGTTTTTAGAAAAACAGATTTTTCTCCCTTTTATACTCCCTCCTCAAACAGTGTAATATCAAGAGGAAAGAATAATAAAAACTCTTGTTTCCTTATTCCTCTCAACCTAAATTAGGTAATTATCATATCATTTAATATGTACATAATGTAATATGCATTCTAATTATCACTAGTAATGGACCGTCACATAAACCGAGTAATGCCGGACCAATACACTATAATAATATCGTGTAATACATATCCGCCAACTTAAATATAACAGTTTACATTTAGTTTAGACCAAACATTATATACATTGATTAAATATAACATTTTATATTCAATTACCAGCTAACATTATTTAATCGTTATTAAATAATCGTATCATCATCACATTGACTAACATTTTAGTCAAATACATCGACTAACCTTTTAGTCATTTAATAAGGCATCAATATGATTATTTTCTCAAATAATCACATCTCTCAAACACATCTTTTAGGTGTGACTTTTAGGGATCAGTTGATCACCGCCATCTGTATGACAATAACGTCAAACTTATCTAGCAAGCCAACCGTTATCGATAAACGTTAATCAACTGATTATAATACAAAGTATACCCTGTGAACCTTAGCTGTTATCACACTAACTGTGGAGGACACTAGCTCCAACAATCTCCCACTTGTCCTTACAAGTGTATGTGCGATAACCGATTCTCATATCCTTAAATTTCTCCCACTCAATGTAAAACAATTTGCAAAGTCCGCATTCACAAAGGTCGTATTTTACAAGTGATTAGTATCAAGATTGGTTTTCCCGACTAGAGAGTAACTCAACTGATAAACGAATCATTATTCGAGCATGGCCATGCATTTCAGTTACTACTCCTCGAGTGGCCCTGAGAAATAACAAAACCTGATAAAGGGTTGGATATTTTCCTCAACTCGAATCCTGCAGATGTAAGCACAGTATGAAATGACCCAGTAAAAATCTGCTTGGCCTCCTGTTACGGTCGACCGTGAGAAAGAAACCAAAGTCACCCAAAAACTGCCTTAATCTCAAGAGACAGTCGATAGTCAAAAGAATCGACTCTAGGAACACTATGGACGTCCAATCCACGACCTGGCACCGAATGTTGTTAAACATTTAGGACTCCATAACGTCGTCACGAATTACAATGTCCTACGAGGTATCCTTATAACTCGTATTTGTGATCGATCAGTCAACAGTTTGACTTATGGCTCGTTGAACCCACCATCAATCGACTCAACAATATAATAGCCAGAGTTATCAGCTCATGTAGGCGATTACGGACCAAAACACATATAATGTTATTCAGTTCACTTTGTGGTGTTCAATGTTGTCCATACAATCCACATGAAAAACAAAATATGAAAACAATACGATGAAGTTATTATTAGTATATGAAAAAGATGTATCTAATTCATACAAACAGCTAATACAACTCAGGAACACGTTTAATTCCCATGGAAGTAACGTGCCCTACATGCTTATCATGTCTTAACGGTTTAGTGAGAGGATCTGCTATGTTATCATCCGTAGCAATCTTGTCTATCACTATCTCCTTTTGCTCCACGTAATCTCTGATCATGTGAGCCTTCCGAAGTACATGTCTAGTTTTTTGCTAGACTTAGGCTCCTTAGCCTGGAAGATGGCACCTCTATTATCACAATAGATGGTGATCGGGTCATTCGAACTAGGAACTATGACAAGTCTTTGTAAGAATTGACGCATCCATATAACTTCCTTTGCAACCTCTGAAGCGGCATAGTACTCGGACTCAGTCGTAGAATCTGCTATAACACTCTGCTTGGAGCTTTTCCAGCTGACCGCAACGCCATTAAGAGTAAATACGAATCCAGACTGAGATTTCAAGTCATCCCGATCCGTTTGGAAGCTAGCATCTGCGTAACCGGTTGCGCAAATCTCAGTCTCTCCACCATAAGTCAATACCCAATCCTTAGTCCTCCGTAGGTACTTAAGGATATTTTTAACAGCCATCCAGTGTGTTTCACCTGGATTGCCTTGGTACCGACTAGTCATACTCAAAGCATATGCCACGTCTGGACGTGTGCATATCATGGCATACATGATTGATCCTATAGCTGATGCATAAGGAATTCGATTCATGCGCTCGACCTCTTCAGATGTCTTGGGTGCCTGAGCTTTACTCAAATGCATCCCAGACGTCATTGGAAGATACCCCTTCTTGGAGTTGGTCATGCTGAACCTTTCAAGAATCTTATCTATATAAGACTCCTGACTGAGTGATAACATCCGTCGTGATCTATCTCTGTAGATACGGATTCCCAATATGCGCTGTGCCTCGCCCAGATCTTTCATCTGGAAATGGTTCTTTAACCATACCTTAACCGAAGATAAGAGAGGAATATCATTCCCTATCAAGAGTATGTCATCGACATACAATATCAAGAAAACGAGTTTACTCCCACTTGACTTAACATATAAGCATGGTTCCTCAACCGATCGAGTGAAACCATTCTCTTTTATGACTTGGTCAAAACGATGATTCCAACTCCTAGAAGCTTGCTTAAGTCCATAAATGGAACGCTTAAGCTTGCACACTTTCTTAGGATTTTTAGGGTCAATGAAACCTTCGGGTTGTACCATGTACAACTCCTACTCTAAATAACCGTTTAAGAAGGCGGTTTTCACGTCCATCTGCCAAATTTCGTAGTCATGAAAAGCGGCAATCGCTAAGATTATCCGAATGGAACGCAGCATGACTACGGGTGCAAAAATTTCATCATAATGCAATCCTTGCACTTGAGTGAAACCTTTTGCCACTAGTCGTGCCTTATAGGTGTCTGGTTGTCCCTCTACGGAATGCTTTATCTTGTAAAGCCATTTGCACTGAAGAGGCCGAACCTTATCAGGCAAATCAACCAGATCCCATACGTCATTCTCATACATAGAGTCCATCTCGGATTGCATGGCCTCAAGCCATAGCTTTGAGTCGGAACAGGTCAAGGCTCCTTTATAGGTAGCGGGTTCATTACTCTCTAGGAGCAAAACATCGTCTCTATCGTTCTCCTCGACCATACCAGTGTATCTGTCTGGAGGTATGGAGACTCTACCCGACCTTCTAGGTTCCTCAGGAATATTAACCGCAGCAGAAGATGAAGGAACATCTTCCTCCATCGGTTGCTCGGTTGTTGGTTCTTGAATATCCGAAAGATCGAAGGTTCTATCACTCGTCTTGTTCTCGAGAAATTCTTTCTCTAGAAACTTCGCACTAGCCGCAACAAAAACACGTTGTTCGGTAGGCGAATAAAAGTAATGACCAAACATTTCTTTTGGATAACCAATAAAGTATGTCTAGACCGATCGCGGGCCGAGCTTATCCTCGTGTCTCCACTTGACAAAAGCCTCGCAGCCCCAAACCCGAATAAAGGACAAGTTAAGGACTGTTCCCTTCCACATTTCAAATGGAGTCTTGTCAACAGCTTTAGACGGACTTCGGTTAAGTATAAGAGTAGCTGACAAAAGAGCATAGCCCCATAATGAATCAGGCACTACCGTGTGACTCATCATGGATCAAACCATATCAAGTAATGTTCGATTTCTCCATTCGGACACACCATTTAATTGAGGTGTTCCACGTGGAGTTAACTGTAGTACTACACCTTAGTTTTTAAGGTGTTGATCAAACTCATTCGAAAGATATTCGCCACCACGATTTGAACGTAGTGCTTTAATCTTTCTACCCATCTGGTTTTCAACCTTATTCTGGTATTCCTTTAACTTATCAAAGGACCCACTTTTGTGCTTCATTAAGTAGACATATCCATATCTACTCAAATCGTCCGTGAAAGTGATAAAATATCTATAGCCATCTCTAGCGTTGATTGACATAGGTCCACACACATCAGTATGTATGAGTCCTAATAGGTCATCAGCGCGCATTCCAACACCTTAGAAGGAAATTCGAGTCATTTTGCCTACGAGACATGATTCACACGTGTCAAATGATGCATAGTCAAATGGGGAGATAGTCCCATTGTCAATGAGCTTCTTCACGCGTTTATCATTTATGTGTCCCATACGGCAATGCCATAGATAGGTTTGATCTTTGTCACCAACCTTTACCCTTTTATTACTCACATGCAATATATCTGTGGTTTGATCTAAAACATAAATCCCATTCATGGAAATTGCTTTACCATAAATCATTTCGTTAAAAGAGAAAATACAGCTATTATCCTTTATTACAAATGAAAAACCTTCTTTATCGAGTACGGAAACAGAAATAATGTTTTTAGATAAACTGGGTACATAGTAACAGTTATTTAAAAATAACTCAAATCCACTCGGGAGTTGGATTATATATCTTCCCACTGAAACGACAGCTACTCTTGCTCCATTCCCCACTCGCAGGTCCACATCACCCTTTTCGAGAGTTTTAATGTTTCTTTGGCGCTGCAAATGATTACACAGATGAGAACCACAACCAGTATCAATTACCCAAGTTCCGAAACTTGCATGGTTAATCTCAATCATATGAATAAAAGATGACATACCAACAGGAGTGACGCGGCCTGCTTTTACGTCTTCAGCATACACGGGACAGTTCCGCCTCCAATACCCTGTCCTGTGGCAATGGTGGCACTCCATGTTTTCTTTGCTCTTTGTCTTGCCTTGTGAGCTACTGCTAGTCTCACCAGGCCCACTCTTGCCCTTTCATGGCTTCTTGAACTTCGGCTTCCCTACAGCTAGGTCGGCCTGAGCCTTGCCCTTACCCTTACCCTTGTTTCCAATCATGAGAACGTCCTGCTTCAGGCTCCCACTTAATTTCATATCCTTCTCAGTCTGTATAAGAAGTGAGTGTAGCTGATGAGGATTTCTCTTCAAATCATTCATGTAGTAATTTGCCCTGAATTGGGCAAAACCATCATGGAGTGAATGAAGCATGCGGTCAATGATCACGCACTCTTTGATTTTGCAATCAAGTGCCTCCAGTTTTTCGAGATTCTCGATCATGTCGAGAGTGTGTGGGCTAACCGGTTGGCCCTTCTGAAGTTTCGCCTCAAAGAAGCGAGTGGTAAGCTCATAAATAACGATCTGCGGTGCTTTTGAGAACTCGTTAGTGAGGGTGGTGAAAATCATGTTTGCACCTTGGGCAATGAATCGTCTTTGCAAATTGGATTCCATTGAAAAGATGAGTACGTTCTATATCGCACCCTCCTCCATTACGAAATCACTATAAGCAAGTGATTCATTGGCTCCTACATTGGGGCCTGGGTTAGGCGGTAGTGGCTCAGTCAAGTACTTGAGCTTACCGTCAGCTATGGCAGCATTCCGTAATGAAGCCTCCCAGTCCGCAAAGTTGGACCCGTTATTCTTCAGTCGCGTGTACTGATTCATGTTGTCCATGAACATCTTAAGCCAGGATTCGCGTGCGAGCGTGGCACTTGGCATAGGGGCATCAGCATGTCCAGCCATTTGTTATAACAGTTTTATCGATATAAATGAATGCTACACTGCGAAAAAGGAGATAAAACATAATAAGCATTTTCATCGTTTTAATTAAGTCTAATGCAAAACCGATTAATGCGAAGACTCTTGCATTTATACAATTGACCTCCCTCAAGTATTATATAAATGATCCCAAGACTCAATTTCTGTAAATTGATAAGCCAACTTCTTGGCTAATTCTACTTTTAGAATTCCTGGTCGATAAATTTCTGTAAATTCTATCTTTAGTCCATCATAATCACGAGATATTACTCGGACTATAATGTTGAGGTAAAATTGGTCAACACATACTACTTACCCAACGTAGAAGGGATCATATGCAGAGTAAGGTCCTATATGCCTACCGACGAAGAAGGGATTCATAGCAGTTTTCGCTATAAAGACTAATCTCAATTTTGGTTTTAAGAGGAAGGTCCATCAGCTTTAGTTTTATTCATTTAAGTGAACAAATGATCTAGCATTTAGAGAATGAATAATTTAAGATGATAGCTTTTAGAATTTTGAGTGACATCTGGATGTCCATGATAATTAACATTCAATCTATATGAGTCAATTTTCATGCAATTAAGAAGTAGGTGGTTTGGTTTAGGCGGAATATGATGCACTAACTATCATGCAAAAGAAAAACAATAAGAACGGAAAAATGAAAATCAAAGTACAAAGTCCTAGTGTGGCCTATCCTATCAAAATAGAACAAAAATTACACTTTGGAATCCATCCTTATGGACCCTAGAAGCTTGACTTGATGTTCCATCTTGGTCCATGTAGCGGGAGTGAGCTATCCGATCTCCATCTTTGGTCTTCTCAAAAATACAATTTTTAAAAAATTACAAAATATAAACCTATTTACATTCTAATTTAAAAATTATAATTAAAGATTACAAAGGGGAGATTCGAGATCTCAAAATACATCAAAGACCATGTTACCATCATTACGATAACACAATCTACTAAGGTCACACTAAGCAATACAAATTACAACCTCTTGTAAAAATACCAAAATAATCCATTCATCCATCCATTCATTCATTCAACAAAATAAAATGCATCAACAAAATAAATTAAACATTCAAGACATAATTCATTAATTATGATGATTAATTTATCCAAACCACCTTTAAAATGATCAAAATTATGTGACAATTCCTTAATTGCACACAACAATTTTAATCAACCATAATCCAATTTAATTCATATTATCGGGTATAACATAAATTAAATTCAACATTATTTTAAACCTTTTTAAAATAATAGGGTATCTATCATTGTGAACTTTTTCACAACAACAAACAACATACATTATCTTTATAATGCAATAGACAAAATAAAAATAAAAATTTGTTTTCACTATTCACGGATGAACAGTAGCCGTGAACAGTAGCAGGTACCAAAAATATTTTTTTTTTTGTTCTCTCGGTTTTTTAAAAAAAACAAAACAAACCCTATTTTTTTTTATGAACAGTAGCCGTAGCCACAGTGAACAGTAAAAAAAATAATAAGATACAAATTAATCTTTTTAATTTGATCATGCTAATAAAACTAGATCGGTACAAACATTCAACATCTAATCATTATTAAACATTGATACAAACTATATGATTCAAATTAACCTTTTAAAATGAATATCTAAATCATGATTAATCGATTATCAAAATACTCAATTTATCATAATTGTTTTGTATATTCATACCGATTAATTTAGCACAATGAATGTTCTTTAACATCCAAAACAAATTCCATTTTCATTTCAATTTAATCCTCATTAAATCAAAACATCAACTAATTCATTATATTATTATCTTAACACATTAAAACAACAACATTTATGAATCAAAAATGGAACCCTAAAAAAAAACTCACGGATCAAAAAAAAAATTTCTGCCGAAATAAAAAAACAGCAACATCTTTTTTTTTTTTTTTTTTTTTTTTTTTTTTTAAGTTATACCAATCATTTAATGAAAAAGACATATAAAATAATTTCATAGCCAAAGGCTCTGATACCACTTGTGGGAAATATCGGTATACTTCCCTTTAAATAATTCGGATTATAATGAAATTATAACTATATGAATTTCTAGTCATAAATGAAATTGCATAATATAAAACAAGAGATTAAGAAATAACCTTCAGTCTTAGCAAAAGGCCTAAGAACAAATACCAAAGTAGGTATTCTCCTAATCGTTGCACCCAAGATGGTTCAAGAAATGCCTTCGTCGTGCTAGAACGAATACCCAAAAATTACTTCTAATTTTGTGTGTATAATGATGATGAATATGGAGATGAATGAGAGAGTTCAAAATAAGAATTTTTCCTTCTCTTTTCACCCTCGTGCCGTGAGATTAGAAGTAGATTAGGGTTTTTAGAAAAACAGATTTTTCTCCCTTTTATACTCCCTCCTCAAACCGTGTAATATCAAGAGGAAAGAATAATAAAAACTCTTGTTTCCTTATTCCTCTCAACCTATATTAGGTAGTTATCATATCATTTAATATGTACATAATGTAATATGCATTCTAATTATCACTAGTAATGGACCGTCACATAAACCGAGTAATGCCGGACCAATACACTATAATAATATCGTGTAATACATATCCGCCACCTTAAATATAACAGTTTACATTTAGTTTAGACCAACATTATATACATTGATTAAATATAACATTTTATATTCAAATACCCGCTAACATTATTTAATCGTTATTAAATAATCGTATTATCATCACATTGACTAACCTTTTAGTCAAATACATCGACTAACCTTTTAGTCATTTAATAAGGCATCAATTTGATTATTTTCTCAAATAATCACATCTCTCAAACACATCTTTTTAGGTGTGACTTTTAGGGATCAGTTGATCACCGCCATCTGTATGACAATAACGTCAAACTTATCTAGCAAGCCAAATGTTATCGATAAACGTTAATCAACTGATTATAATACAAAATATACCCTGTGAACCTTAGCTGTTATCACACTAACTGTGGAGGACACTAGCTCCAACAGGGTTAATTGGTGTTGTAGAGCATGCTGGAAACCTGCGTCTACTCAGGTGACCATTGCGTTGGGCCTCTGGTTTCTCTTGTCCCTTGTCCTTATGTTGTACGTTGGTCGGTGTAAGCATATACTGACCCTTGTACTGTTGTACAAAACTGTTGTGATCCATTGGGGGATAGTGAGCAGGTGATCGCAGGTAATCATAAGCGTTGCGTGGGATCAAGGATGGGATCACTTATGAGTTTAGCTTCCGCATGTCAGTTTGGCGTGTCAGTTGGAGTCTTGAACTCGTAGTAGTATTAAACATTGTTTTCAGTTTTGGCATCTTAATATTATTGTGGATCCGGTATTTGGTCAGATGGTATGCCCTCTGCTTTGATTATGTAATCACCTTTAAACATCTATTTATTAAATGTCGTTTCTTTATTACTTGTTGTGATGCTTACTTCCTCGGGCAACCGAAAAGGTAGCACTCCCATGTGCTAAGCGGGTCTTGTAAGGCACTTTGGTATATGGGGGTGTTACAGTGGTGATTTTAATCGATTGACTAATGAGCTTTTTCGATCGACTAATTCCTTCAAGTGGTCGATCGACAACTCCAGTTAGTTGATCAACTAAAAGTCTTAGCGAATTTTCTACAATGCTCACTGAACTTCAAGAGGCCGCCATTTCTTCGTTACTTGGTCAAATCTAGCGTTTTTGGTAGCGTTGGAAAGCTAAGAGGATAAGATTTCTTCTCCAATTGGAATCATTTGTTGATAGGATTTGGCTTGCATTTGCTCCTTTTGGGGTAATAACCTATAAAAGCAACAAAACAACCAAAAGTAGCATATACGAGGTAAAATAATAGCTACAAGCTACGTAATAAGCATATAAATGTGTGTCAAATAAGAGAATAAAAGCATATAAAAGGCACGCATCATGTTCCTCAATCTGTTTAAAGCTCTTTTCAAGTTCAGTCTCACGTGGTGGTGGTGGAGGAGTTTCTTTGGCTAGCCTAGTCTGGGAGTCTGGGCGGCTTATAAACGTTTCATCATTGCAACCAAAGATTCGTTGACCTCCTTCAATGCTTCTGCAATAGACATACTTCTTGTTTCGACTGACTTTTGTACAAGAAAACCCATGGCAAGTAACAGTTACCGAATCAAAATCCCCTGCACAATTAGGACTCGACTCACATACGGAACGGTGGAGTCTTCGAGACTCGACATTGGACCTAGACCCTAACTCATTTTGGGTAAGACACGACAATGGACGGTCTTTCAAACCGAGACATGGCTACATCGACATAGATATAAATTTGGTGAGACAAAACCCGTGTTTGAACTGGACATGGTTCTGTGGCTCATGGTAAACGTCCAGGTGGCCTACTAGGGACGTTTTTGGTGGACTGACTTGGACCAACTGGTCGACTATAATACCCGGTATTTTAAAGACGTTGACCGACCTTTGACTAACTTCTGACCGAAGGGGGTTTACCCGTGGGATGAGATTTCGGGAAATTTATACTCTTTAGCAGGCTGAACTCGACCTAGTAGAATTTACTCGGTCGGGTGCATAAGTCACTCGACCGAGTGAGACCCACTCGACCGAGTGGGGCCTACTCGACCGAGTGCACACTTACTCAGTCGAGTGTGACGGAGATCAGACCGCGATAAATATATTTCGGGACTTAATTCTTCAAACAAAAATCATTATTTTTTCAATTATGTTTCTCTCTCTAAAAACCTATATTCCTCATATTATGTAAACCCTAACCACCCTATGAAACTACCACCTGGAAAGCCGTTGCGGGACCCTTGACGGCAAGCGTGACCGTCCTACCAAGGAAGATGACTAGACTGACTATATTGGATTGATGATGTGATGTGTATTTGTACCTGTGCGTGTGCACGCCGGATGATGGCTAATTGCAGGAACGCTAAAAGTTAGGGTTTCCTACTCAGTATTTGTTTATGCTAATTGATGGCATGAGATAATTGATTGGTTATTTGTGATACTTGATATGCGATGATGTTGCTGGTCACTGTTGTGACGATGTTGGAGATTGAAGGGTCGTGGTTGATGTTACTATGGTTTGGTGATCCTGTTGGGAGATAGGTCACATCCCGAGTTCGCCCCCGTGGTTATCCCGCCACGTGGTGAATGTGCACATTAATGTTCCGGGTATCTTGTTATGGCGAGATGGAAGTTCGACGCCTGTGGCTGCGGCTGCGGTGCAGGGTCAATAGGTGGTTTGTAGAGCAGGCTGGTAACTTGAGTCTACTGAGGTAACCGCTGCGGTGGCCCTCCGGTTTCTGTTTCCCTTGTGTTTATCTTGTACGTTGGTCGGCATATGAGAATACTGACTCTTTTACTATTCAGAACAGTGATGATCCATCTGGGAATGGGGAGCAGATTGATTACATGCTATGTGCTTGACGTTTGGAAGTGGCCGGGATGCGCAAGTCGACGACCAAGCTATTGCTGATGAGTCTAGAGATCACGAGTCAAATTATTGTATTTAATGCTTTGGTTGTACGTCGAAATAAAGAATATGTAATATTCATGAAATACGTTTCGTTATTGTCTTATGATGTTCACTTCCTCGGGCAAACGAGATGGTAGCACCTTTATTTACTTGGGAAGGTCTTGCTGAAGGCTCCTCGATAAATGAGGGTGTTACAAAGTGGTATCAAAGCAACGATTTTGGAACCTGAACCAATGAACTTAATGAACGTAGGTGTGTCAATTAAAACGAACCACTGTCTGTATGTTAGAGGCCCCATGTTGATTTAAGGTGAGAAGGCACCCTCATTCTGAAATCCTGGCTCTAGTGTGCTTAAGCCGACAACACCGTTAAAAAGGTATATATTATAGCAAGATGTGTGTGTGTGTAACGTCATGTTTGTGTAAGTTTCTTAAACTCAATATTAGACATTTCTAATATCATTTTATAAATAGTTTACTCTTAAACTATGAGGATCTTATGCATGCATAACAAAAGCATAAGAAGAAACAATTTCCTTACATTGCTTATATAGAAAAGGGCACAATACTTGAACTCCTTTCAAATATTAATCTTGAGCTAGTAATATGAGGATGATCTTCCAATTTCAAAGTAGAAACTCTCCAATTAGTAGCACCCAAGACTTTCCTTTTAATCTCTACTAAAATACTACAATTAGTATAAGAAGTAGTAACTCTTAAAAGTATTTCTAATAACCCTTATTACTACACTAAGTAATTTTATTAGAAATATTATGAACTCAAGTTGTAGAAAAACTTCTAAAGTTTTTCTTAGAGAGATAAGAGAGTTTTTATGAGAGATAAGCTATTTTGCATGTATGATTTCAAAATGATATGGAGATGTCAAAATAAGAAGGAAAATTCCTCTTATTTTGTACATGTGCACCGGCCACATGCCCCCATGGTGGGGTGTATGGTTACTTTCATTTTGTCTTCACAAGAAAAGGATCTTATGCTTTTGTTTTTATCATTTTGGTCTAATCCTTATTAGATTAAATAACTAAAATCCAATTTGGATCCTCTCGTGCTCATGAAACCGGTCCCCATATTTAATATGGGTGGCCATTTTATTTTTGCATTTTGTCATTTGTCACATATGTGACATGTGACATGTGACATGTAACATGTAACATGTACTTTTGCTTATAAATGTGCATTTAACCAATTTAAATGCAATTTCATAAAAAATAAATTAGACTTAACATTTTAAGTCACATTTTGTAATTGCATGTAAATAAAATTGGTCATCTCATATTTGGTTAATATAATCTACAACAATTTGTAATTATAATCAACCTATTTTACTTATCTCAAATGTTTCATAAACATAATGCATTTTTAGTAATATAACAATTAAATTACTAAAATGAATCTTATTTAATCATATTAAAATAAGATATAAATCTCACTTATAATATAAACTTGGTTCAATTTAAGGGATTAATTAATTTGTATCGCTATACAATTAATTAATGTACATGATTAGGGGATTGTCCATTAGGTGTGACCTCAAGGGATCAACTGATCACCACCGTCATACGACAGTAACGTCAAACTCAAGTGAGCCAATCGTTACCGATTAATGTTGTTGACCAGTCGACTATAATATTCATCATCCCTTTGTATTCTTATTATTGAGATTTAATTATGTTATCGCACTATTGTTGAGGACACTCACTCCAACAATCTCCCACTTGTCCGAGACAAGTGTGTGTCACCAATTCTCTTGTCCTATTTTAATCTCCCACTCAATGCAAGATGTCTTGCAGGTCGTACTTGCATTTGATCATATCATGAGTGGTTTCGTCGATCTGGAGAGTAACTATCTGTAAGTTTCTTAAACTCAATATTAGACATTTCTAATATCATCTTATGAATAGTTTACTCTTAAACTATTTAGACCTTATGCATGCATAACATGAAAATACAAAGATAAGAAGAAACATTTTCCTTACATTGATTTTGAGGACTTTTGGGCACAAAATAGGACTCCTTCCTACTCTTGTTCTTGAGCTAATAGGTGAGGGATGAACTCCAAGTTTCTAATGTAGAAACACTCCTCTTGATTGCACCCAAGACAATCCCTTAATACTAATAATATTGTACACTTGATAATATTATTAGAGACCTTAAATTAAAAATATAATCCTAATAATATTACTACAATATTAATATATATGAAGATCTAAGATTTTAGAACAAAGAATTTCATAAACCCTTTTATGAAAAACCTTTTAGTGAGAATTAGAGAGAAAAAGATATTACATGTATCCTTTTACAAAAGTGACCTATTTTAAGAAGAAAACAAGTCCTCTTAAGGTACTAGTGACCGACCAAGCATGCAAGGGGAGGGTGAGCATGCCTCACATTTGTCTTATCAATGTACTAGGCTTAGGGCTAGAATTAGGTGTTTAATCATTTTGTCTAATCTATATTAGATTAATAATTAGAAACCAATTTTCTCTTTTTAAAGCCTCAAAACAGATGCACCATGTATAAAATGGGTGTCCATTTTATCTTTGTAATTTGTCATTTGTCACAAATGTGACATGTGACATGTTACAAGTAATTTAGCTTATAAATATGCATTTAACTAATTTAAATGCAATTTCATAACAAATAAATTAGACTTAACATTTTAAGTCATATTTTATAATTACATGTAAATAAAATGGGTCATCTCATATTTGGTTAATATAATCTATAACAATTTGTAATTATAATTCAACCAATTTTGTAAACACCAGGAATGTACCCATTTTTTTTCTAGAGAAATCTTTTCGAAACATTTTCAGCAAATTTAAGTTTTATTTAGAATTTAAAGTTCGAGTCGAATTTAGGAATTTACCGAGTTCGTATTTGGAATTTCCGCGAGATTCCATGAGAATCCCGTCTTAAGGCGTCTTTGACTTTTCTTGACTTTTGAGTCGTCTTTGACTTTTCTTGACTTTTGAGTCGTCTTTGACTTTTGTTGACTTTTTCTTTATAAATATCACACTACTCCCTTAACCTAATATTCATTCACACAACACATTCACCTTTCTTCCTCCTTAAGAAATCCCCAAAACTTTCCCTCTTTGATTTCGATCTTAAAATTCGCCTAGCTCATTCGTTTCTTGTTGGAATTTACGTAAGTTCGTCTCATTCTTCTCCCCTTACCTTCCTCTATCCGTATTGATATTAAAATCATCGTCTTTCTCGCTTTTCAAATTTCCCGTCTTTTTCAAGATGAATTTCATTCATCTTTTATGATCTTTATGTAGGTGGTGACCTCCAAGATCCCGACAAAGACTATTACCTTATTGAAGAGGAGCTTGACGATTAGTAAAGACGCATAAAGGTAACGGTGAAGGGTTACTCGATATCATTTACGTGTTTTATGTGATTTCTAGGATAGAAACCGTATGTAGATTATGGTTAGTAAGCTTATGACTTGTATTGTTGTTGAGGGATGTTGTTAGTTGTTAATTGATATGAGAATTGATGATTTGTAATGATAAATGAGGTTTTTGTTGTTGATAACATGTTGATTTTTGTTCGTCCTTGAATCCCGTGAAGGACGCAGGCTGCGTTGGCCGCGTCACCCGCTGCCAACAGAATTTTTCCTGCACTAACCCCTTTTCGTAAAATGATCATATCTCCTTTGTTACTTGCTTGTTTTGGGCGTTTGACATCTCGTTGGAACCGTAAGAGGTTAAGCTATCACCTAGACTTGGAATTTCTGCATTCCCATATCTAGAACTCTAGTTATGACCGTTTAAAGTGGACCCTTTTTTTCGTTGGTTTCCAAACAACGTTGTTTTTGAGAGGTGATCTATGTTTTTATTCATTATGCTTCATAAACTTGTTCTAATGCTTATGTATCATGTATTGACTCATGTTTATCATATTTAAACTTATATGATTCCCTATTCTCATGTTTTGTGACGGTTTTTGGTATGTTCCCACTTTGAGTCGGTTTTTACTCATGTTACGGTTTGAGCACAAATTTCCTATGTGCTTTGTACTCTCATTTCCCGGCTACACCCTTATACTCGTTAGACTGGAATGTCGGAGCGATGGGGTGTATCCTTGATGCTTGTATGCATGTTTTAGTGGGGATATGACGACGTTGTTAGGAGGTGAACGCAATGCGTTGATCGACCCGCCGTCAAATGTTGTATCTTTGCGAGGTGGTGTCATTGCATGTAGCGTACTAGCTTGACTTTTGACTATAGATCTCTTTCCGCCTCTTTCGTGAAGGTTGACCGAATTTGGGGTACTCGGCGTCTATGATTGACCGAGTCTTGGATGTGGAACGTCTTACCACATGTCTAATCGGGAAACGTCTTATCCCGAGAGTCTGGCCAGGTTTAGACTAGGACCGTATTATTATCGTCGTCCTACCGAGAGGATTAGATTCTTGTGTGTACGAAACGTCTTATCGTACATGATTCCGGGAAACGTCTTATCCCGTGAACTTGTTTGTCTGGGTCATGAGTATACAAAACGTCTTATCGTATACGGTTCAGGGAAACGTCTTATCCTGTGGACTTCCATTGACTTGTCTTGCTATTGTACATGATGCTAGTGCGTGCCATTAACCGTGAGAGAATATGTTGTTATATTTGTATGATTGGACGGTTGTTTGTAAGTTGAATTATATGTGAACGTTGAGTTGGACTCTTGCATGAATTCGATGATTGACGTGGTTTATATGTCGAGTTTCTATATTATAAAGTATATGCCGCTAACGGTGAGATGTAAGCCCTAGTGAGTATATAGTTGCCTAAGAGTGTCTTTCCCGAGTCTTTGAATAACATGATGGTTTCGGATTTGATTTCCACATGATCTTATCATTATATATTGGATTGCCTATCTATTCTTATCGTATCTCACATGTATAACTATATGTATGCATGCTCTACTTTTGTATTTCCTTATATGTACGTTTAATGTGATATGGCTTGGAGAACCCGGAGTTACTCCCCACTGATTGTGGCGTTCATGTTTTTCATGAATGAACAGGTTGCTTGCATGGATGGCTTTTTGCTTGACTATTTTGGGTTCGGGTGTGAGCTAGCGGGCGTTGTCCCTGGATGAAACACCTCTAGACGTTGTTTATCTAGTTGCTAATTACTTTGTCTTTTGTTGACACTTTGAGAGACTACGTCTCTTGTGGTATTTTTATTTAGTTTGTAATATTTTGACACTCGTCGTATTTTTCCTATATGATGTATAACGGTTTTTAAATACCTGATTTTCCGCTATATAATTCACATGCTTGTATGTTTTCTATTCGCATTCGCGAGGTGGTCACAGTGGTATCATAGCTTATCGCTCCCGACGCACACACGTGAATCCTAAACTTAAACTACTTGACCTTGAAATAATAAATGAGAGATGGGTAGACTTAAGGACCTAAGGTGGTAGTCTGTGGTGTACTTGATGTTTGTTAGGTTCTAACTTGTTTGTTTGATCGTGTTGAGTGATGTTATGTTTGTTTGTATCTATCGTCTTAAGGTGGATCATGTGTTACCTAGAAGAAGTATCCTCTACGAAAGATTTGAAGATTTACAAGCCTAATTGAAGTGTATTTCTTCCTCATCTATGAATTCTCTCGTCCTTATTGTATTATGCTCTCTTCCATCTATCTAAGTGCTTATTCATCATCTAACTTCTTTTTCCCTTGGAAATTACTCTTGTTACCTTCCTCCTCTTTATCAATTTGTACCATCAACTTCCTTATGTGACCTTTTGTGGGCACCATACCCTTTTGTTTGTGGCATATTGTACTTGGTTTGAAGAATTTTAGACTTTGTGGAATAATAGTGTTTGTTAAAATGAATTTGTGATTTGAGGAAAATGGTATAGATCTAATTTCACCCTATAGTGGTGAGAGTTGGTATCCTTGAGGAAAGTATGGTAAGATATGTTTGATGATTTTAGTGTATAAATGCTTGTCATGACTTGTGTGTAAATAGTTCATGATATTTGATGGTGTAAGGTTGAATGAGTGGCTAAGACTTCTTAACCCATTAGCGATTTAATCTTTTGAATTTAGGAGGTTGAATGATGCGTTGAGTTGTAAAATGCTTTTGAGATTAAGTGACGTCTTGTGTTTCCTATTGTGTGTTTGTGAGTATAGGCTTGGTGGAAAAGCTTTTGGCTATAGTTCTTGGATTTAAAGATATAAGCTTATCTTATGGTATCAGAGACTCATTTGAAGTAGTAAGGTTTCGTTGTAAATTGAACCATATTACTTGAGGATTATAGATATGAGCGAGATTCGATAATGTGAGCTAGGATGGAAATACCTTGGGATGTTAATGATGATGTTTGACTTGATGTTGTACCTTGTTAATAATGAACTCGTGAGCTTTAAGATGTTGTTGATGACGTTTTGTTCGATGTTCTACCTTGTGGCCGTAGGAGTTGAAAAGAGATTAGTATGGAGAGTTCCTTATTGGTTCTTCGGTTTTTGAAACCTTTGGGAATGTGTCAAATTATGGAGTTGAGAGAATGTTACTATGCTTGAGTTGCAATTCCGTAATTGGGAATCCGTGTTATATGAAAGGGTGGATGAATTGGGTTGTAATCGATTTGTTAAATCTAGGTGTACCTTACTTTGATGATTGTGGTACGATGGTCCCTTGTACGAGACCTTTGTTTGGGATGAGTTGCTTTACTATCACCCTAAGTCTGAAAGGAGAAACTTTGTGGATTAAATCTTAAACCCTTACTCGTGCCATCATTCCTTTTCATTTCCATTCTTGAATGTTTTTGTCAAGATTGATCTTTAAGAAATTACAAGCTCGTACTTTCTTTCTTACTCAGATATCTTCATAACTCTACTATCTGCTTTGTCTCTTCCTGAACCTCGTTTTCCTTTTTCGACTTCGCCTTTTTCATCTTATCGTAGTCTTTAATGACGCTTCCTAATGTTCCTTGTATCATGTTCTTTTATCCCTACTCTCTTGTGAGGTAGTTTTTCTTATTAGCTAACGTAAGGGTTAGTAGGTGTGTTTTGAAGAAGTTTCGAATATGGTACCTAACCGTCCTATTAAACTAGTTTCATGTTTAGATGATTATAAGGATTTGAGGATAAACTTAGGATGAAACTCTCCTAGAGGTTTTGGACTATGAAAGCCTAATGTTGCAATATTGTTTTGAGGATCGAAATAAGCATAATAATAGTTGGTAGTTGTGATTAAGAATTTTTGTGATTCTTTAAGTGTTACTTGGGAAAGTGTGGTCTTTAAATGTTGGACCCTAACGGGAATAATTACCTTGTGGAATTTGGATTGGAGGACCAAACTTGAGGAATATTGTCATAAGCGAAAACCGATGTATTGAGAGTTTGCAGGAGCTAAATAAATTGACTTACGGTCGCATTGCCCTATGATTGGCAAAAGTTAAGTGAAATGGGATTGTGTGACTAGTCTCTTTTGATGATTTGTGTTTTAACTTTTGAAGATGAGAAGGTTCATTGTTAATAATTTAAGGTAATGAATTTTGGAATAAATTAGATTAAAGGATTTCATGGCAAGTCTCTTTCATGTGGATTGTTAGTTCTGGAGTCTACCGTGCTGATGGACCTTAGTAGATTCTAATTGGATTCAAATAATTTGGATTTGTTACTCGAAGTTTCGTGATTATGGAATATTTTTGTAGGATTTCTGATGATTGAAAATGATGAGTTGCAAATTGGGTAAATTGCATTCTCTTGAGGATTTGGTTTATTAGTAGAGTTAGTAATGTCGAATTCTTATAGATCTTCCTGACTTTTCTTGATCTTCCTATCCCAAAGAGTTCGATTTGTTTGTCTTTGCGTGTTTTGTATATATTTTGTTATCGTGATTTGTGAACTTTAAGTTCGAGTCGCTCTATGTAGGTGTAATGTCTTGTTATTTGATTTTATCTTTGATAAAACTTTCAAATTTCCATATTATATTTCTAATTTAACGTTTCAAAGAAGTCTAAAGATGGTTTGTGTACCCTCTTTTTGGAGAAAATAGATTTCTTTTGCCTTTATATTTGGATTTTGCGTTTGGTTGGATGTTTGCACTTGTTATTGGAGACGCGTCTGATAACTAGTCCTGCACTTAATAACGTTGTTTTGAATTTCGATTTCACTATTTCGACTTTGCCGTTTTGGATAATTAGAGTTCTCGTTCGTGACGGGCACTCTTGTGATTCGTAAATAAAGTTTCACACTTATGAAAATTCTCTTTAAATCGTTTTCGAGAAGAACTTCGTTTCATAAATGTTTTAAAAGCTTTCTTGTTAATTTTTAAAACCGATTCTTGTCTTTGATACTTTTGTTTTCTACTCTCAAGTTTCGAGGACGAAACTTTTTAAAAGGTGGGGTGATTGTAACACCCGGAAATGTACCCTATTTTTATAGTGAAAATATTTTACGGATACTTTTCAGCAAATTTAAGTTTTAATATAGAATTTTATGTTCCGAGTCGAATTTAGAATTTCCGAGTTCGTATTTGGAATTTCCGCGAGATTCCATAAGAATCCCGTTTTAAGTCGTCTTTGACTTTTCTTGACTTTTCTTGACTTTTAAGTCGTCTTTGACTTTTCTTGACTTTTAAGTCGTCTTTGACTTTTCTTGAATTTTGAGCCGTCTTTGACTTTCGTTGACTTTTCCGACTCACCCTTTACTTATACTCCCTCCTAACCCTAACCTAATTCATTCACACAACTCAACATCTTCTTTCTTCTTCCTTAAGAAAACCATCAAAACCCTTGCCTCCATTTTCATCCAACCTTAGATTCGTCATAGTTACTTCGTTTCTTGCTCAAATTCACGTAAGTTCGTCTTATTCTTCCCCTCTTAGCTTCCTCTATCAGTACTCGCTTTTTAAATTATCCGTCTTTCTCTAGGTGAATTATATTCATCTTTTATTATCTAATTGTATGTAGGTGGAGACTAGGAAGGTTTAGAAACCGTTTAAAGACGCGAAAAGGTAACGGTGAAGGGTTACTCGATATCATTTACGTGTTTTATGTGATTTCTAGGAGAGAAACCGTATTTAGATTATGGTTAGTATGCTTAGGACTTGTGTTGTTGTTGTTGGTTGTTGTTAGTTGTTAATTGATATGAGAATTGATGATTTGTGATGATAAATGAGGGTTTTGTTGTTGATAACATGTTGATTTTTGATCGTCCTTGAATCCCATGAAAGACGCAGGCTGCGTTGGGGGACGCAGGCTGCATCGTAGGACGCAGGCTGCGTCGTGGTGACGCAGGCTGCGTCATACGCTGCCAACAGAAATTTTCCTGCACTGACCCCTTTTCGTAAAATGATCATATCTCCTTCGTTACTTGCTTGTTTTGGGAGTGTGACATCTCGTTGGAACCGTAAGAGGTTATGTTATCACCTCGATTTGGAATTTCTTAATTCCCATGTATAGAACTCTAGTTATGACCGTTTAAAGTGGACCCTTGTTTTCGTTCGTTTCCAAACAACGTTGTTTTGGAGAGGTGATCTATGTTTTTATTCATTATGCTTCATAAACTTGTTCTAATGCTTATGTATCATGTATTGACTCATGTTTATCATATTTAAACTTATATGATTCCCTATTCTCATGTTTTGTGACGGTTTTTGGTATGTTCCCACTTTGAGTCGGTTTTTACAAAGGTTACGGTTTGAGCACAAATTTCCTATGTGCTTTGTACTCTCATTTCCCGGCTACACCCTTATACTCGTTAGACTGGAATGTCGGAGCGATGGGGGTGTATCCTTGATGCTTGTATGCATGTTTTAGTGGGGATATGACGACGTTGTTAGGAGGTGAACGCAATGCGTTGATCGATCCGGCCGTCAAATGTTGTATCTTTGCGAGGTGGTGTCATTGCATGTAGCGTACTAGCTTGACTTTTGACTATAGATCTCTTTCCGCCTCTTTCGTGAAGGTTGACCGAATTTGGGGTACTCGGCGTCTATGATTGACCGAGTCTTGGATGTGGAACGTCTTACCACATGTCGAATCGGAACACGTCTTATTCCGAGAGTCTGGCCAGGTTTAGACTAGGACCGTATTATTATCGTCGTCCTACCGAGAGGATTAGAGTCTTGTGTGTACGAAACGTCTTATCGTACATGATTCCGGGAAACGTCTTATCCCGTGAACTTGTTTGTCTGGGTCATGAGTATACGAAACGTCTTATCGTATACGGTTCAGGGAAACGTCTTATCCTGTGGACTTCCATTGACTTGTCTTGCTATTGTACATGATGCTAGTGCGTGTCATTTACCGTGAGAGGATATGTTGTTATATTTGTATGATTGGACGGTTGTTTGTAAGTTGAATTATATGTGAACATTGAGTTGAACTCATGCATGAAATAGATGATTGACGTGGTTTATATGTCGAGTCTCTATCTTATCAAGTATATGCCGCTAACGGTGAGATGTAAGCCCTAGTGAGTATATAGTTGCCTAAGGGTGTCTTCCCCGAGTCTTTCTATAACATGATGGTTACGGATTTGTACTTCATATGCTCTTATCATTATATATCGAATTGCCTATCTATCCTTATCGTATTCACATGTATATCTATATATGCATGCTTCTACTTTTGTATTTCCTTTATGTACGTTTAATGTGATATGGCTGGGAGAACCCGGAGTTACTCCCCACTGATTGTGGCGTTCATGTTTTTCATGAATGAACAGGTTGCTTGCATGGATGGCTTTTTGCTTATGCTATTTTGGGTTCGGGTGTGAGCTAGCGGGCGTTGTCCCTGGATGAAACACCTCTAGACGTTGTTTAGCTAGTTGCTAATTACTTTGTCTTTTGTTAACACTTTGAGAGACTACGTCTCTTGTGGTATTTTTATTTAGTTTGTAATATTTTGACACTCCCCGTATTTTTCTATATTGCATGTATAAAGGTTTTTAAAATACCTAATTTTCCGCTATATAATTCACATGCTTGTATGTTTTATATTTCCGCATTCGCGAGGGTTGTCACAAATATTGCCAATACCATCAACGTATAAAAGTGCTTTCTCCTGAAACACACAATTCAATATATGATCGAGAGTGGTAGCCTACTACTCCCAAACAAACTAACGGTATCCAAAGCGGCATAACCATGTTTTCCATCAACGTCAAAAATATCATTTCCAAACTATAGGAAGCAATCAAAGACATAAAAACTCGGCTTTCCAACACAAAAAGCAAACTTATTACCAGTTTTGAAGACCATATAAATGATATGGGTAAAAGTCTTCATACCCAATCATTAGGAAAGAAGGTTACCAAACAAACCTTCAACCTCACCCTCAAACCGAGAACTCGAAAAACTGAACAGTTTGTCACTAATCTTACTTCTAGATACCAGTTATCTACGAAATCCCCAAAAAAACTTGATGACTATCAGACTACAACATCTTTTGGTAATCGTTCTGAGTAATCGATAATTTGCATGATAGTATGTCGGAAAGCTCAAAAACATATTGCAAAAATGTTTTTTTTGAAACAATTCAAAAATACCTGGAATGACTTATGCACAATGACGGCGTTGTAATGACACTAATTATACGCATAACCGACTCACTCAGCATGGGTCAAACCCGAGTCAAGCACACAAAAACGCCACCTCACATAACAACCACATGTTATTAAACACGATGCAATAGCATGAACCACAAAAGACATTCAACAAAATCTAGGATAGAACGAAGCACAAAATCCAAATTTGTAAAAAGGACAAGACACCCCATTGTGTCGCCAACATGCTCGCGCCTCAATAGGTGTCCTTTTTTGCCATGTCTCCCAAAACGCACGTAAACCTCACAATCCTCCATAGTTATATCGTTTGCACCTCCTTCTACAACTACGCGAGAGTCTGTCCCTTCTTTTCTCTCTCTTTGCATTCTAAACCTTGCTCTAAGCATTTTGACAACTACGTGTTTGATCAATCGACCACGTCAGCTCAGATCTTTCTGGGTTCCCGTCACGTTATTGCATTGACCTACCAATATGACCAACTCAGCACTAATAGATTTTAGATCCTTTTTCGAGGGCACTTTATTTACATTCGAGTCGAGCTCTCGGTAAATCGTAACTTTAGTTCATATCTCGTTTCGTCAACATGTAAGTCTGAGGGTGTTTATATCCATCTTTTGTATTTTATTTTATTTATTTCATCTAATGTAAGATTCATGTCGGATTTATGCTCAAACCGTTTCAAAACCTTTATTAGTTTTTATTATTTCTTATAAATCTTCTTTCATCATAATTTCATATTTAGATAGTTTGTCTTGATTTGGATCCCTAATAATCAATATTAGAAAGTTTTTGTTATCTTTTCAAATTGCATCTTTAGAGGTTAGATTTGTTCATATCAAATCTCTAGATTCGTCTTTGATATAATTAGTGTAATTTAATCTATTAAATCACCTTTATTCGACTTATAGATCATTAATATATTATAAATACACAAACAAAATACTAACTGATTGCGATTCTGGCTTCACAGCCTGAACCCAACTCAGGAATAGACGCACAGAGTGTTGCGCCTCTTCCAGAGGACGCACCTTCTGTTGCGCCTGTTGCCGGCTGGTTTTTCTCTCTGATCTTCTTGATTCGCTCCGACGTAGCTTAATTGACTAATTATTCAACTATTAACTCCTAATATTACCGTTAATCTGTCTTAGATAGTTTTATTATTTTCCTTCTTTTCTTTAAGTCTTCCTTTTGGGTATATTTCCGACATAGATCTCGTATTCGTTGTAATCAATTGTAATATTCTTTGGATGATTTAATTGTCTTCTCATATGCAATCAATCTTAAATCCCAATTTGACACAATTGATTGCTAAAATACATGTCAACCAACTAGTCTTAACTCACATGCTAGGATCAAAACTTGAATAATGCATAGCATGCATACAACCGATTACATATCGAGTACCGAAGAGTTTCACTAATCATTAGTAGAGGCCTCTATCGAGGCGGGCGGTATTAGGTGTTCGATCAAAAGAGCTTTCTAAAACGTACCGTCACCCCTTACTTCTGATCTCCGTGAGCACCCGTGTTCATTGGCATACACGAGAGTCATTCTAGATATAAAATCATAAGGGTAACGAGTTCTTGGTATTCATGTCATTACTTTGTGTCTTGACATGGTCTGAAGTATTCGAACGGTTCCAACTTCCCACAAAAGTTAGTGGCGACTCCACAAACGCATATTCAATACAACGCCACATCGCGCCTCCTCCTCGCCGAGGCACGTGATCGTGGGTCATGTGTATCACAGTTTGGCGACTCTGCAGGGAAATATACACTCACGTGTTACCCAGGGAGGAACTTGAACATGGTAAAGAAATAGTATGTAAAAGACAGTCGTCGATTTTCATTATTCGGCCCTCATGGGTCGTTTTATTCAACCTTCCTAGGCCTAACATAACAGGGTTATAGCATACCCTAATCAAAGATAAATAACCCAAACTAGGCTAACAACAAATTAATGTAATTAGGGAAGTAAGGGGTCGATCTCGGGGAGACGGGAGATACTTGTGAATAGTTATGGTTAGAACTCTATCTTGTACGATTGGCAAATGTTTGTCACTAATTAATAAATGCTATAATAAAAATGATAACAATACAATAAAGAAAAGGATCTAGGGATCGGGGTTCACATGCTAATCAATTTAAAAGCAAAGTTGATTACGGGTTTAGAAAAATCATAGTTGTCCAAGTCTTTAAATGGTATATTCCTTTCGGATTCATACCAACTTTTTAACGGGTCCTAACGTCTTTTCAGCCTTGCTAGGTCATTAAACTATTCTTGCCAGTCCTTTAATTTTCATCTCGACTCTCGCCCTTGAGACGGAAATTGACAAGTATAAACAATTGATTAAGGCCTTAAATCAAAGTTTATCATGAGAATCAAACAAGAAATAGAGACAACTAAAACAATTCTACCCGGAATCAATTTATACTTATAAATTAATTAGACATGTTAACTCTTCCCCTAGAACAAAGATTACTTATGCATGATTAACAATGTAAGGGAAACTAAGATTATAAAACTAAGAATGGTAAACATGATAAAGGAAATACTAAAAGAAAATGAAACTATAATGTAAAAACAAGAATAAGGATTACCGGAAAGGATGAGCAAAGATTGAAATGGAATAGGAACTTGAATAGGAAAATGCAAACCCGGAAACTAGAATTCCAACTACAAGTAGAACAATTACAATTGAAGAAAACTTAGAACTAAACTAAACTAGAGAAAACTAAAACTAAACTAAAACTAAGAAAGATGAGAGAAAGAAGAAAAACTAATCTAATCTAATGTTGTGTGGAGGCTAGAGTTTTGTACATGTTAATTGTGTGTGATGCATAGGCTATTTATAGGGTTGAGAGGATGCTGTATTTCATCCAAATTCATACCCTAGACAACCTAATAAAGCACTCCATTAAGGCTTGGTAGAAGAAGAGCCAAGAAGCGTTCATCAGCAGACATACCCGATCGGGTATGTGGTAAATCCGATCGAGTATGTAACCCTGATGGATCCTCTTTCGTCTCTTCCAATTTCTTCTTTGGGCACGCGTTTCTATGCTTTGGTCTTGGTCAATGCAGCACGTAATTGGGCTTGGGCTAGTCTTCCTTTGACTTGGTCAAGCTTGCTTCTTCAAATCGTCGGATTCTAGGCAAATGCTCAGAAATATAAAAAAAGGGCGTAGAAACGTCACTTTCCCTACAAAACAGGTTAGAACATAGGAATTCGCCTAGAAGACGATATTAGCTCATAAAATGGCTTAACAAAGCACAAATGTCATACAAAACGAGCTAAATTAGGGATTTAAATCATACAAATATTCACTTATCATAACCCAACCCTTTTGACCAATGAGTCCTATCCGTAGGGTCCTAATTTTTATTGGGATCTAGCGATGGATAGCGATTGACGTCAACCATACCGCCTTGTGTACTCACGTTAGCACCAAGGTCTTTCACTACTCGAGGAAATGGAATGGGAACGGACCTTACTCATGTTTGGCACGGGCCCCTCCACCGACCGCGGGTTTGATTGCTTGGTATGGCAACCCACCCTTTTAAGCCAAATCCCTTTTAAATACACTCATCATACCGTTAATCTTCCTGTTTAAAAATGTAGAACCATATTTGATCAAGCTTTTGTAAGTCATGAAAAATTTTCAAAATCAAAATCCTTTTTAAACACAGTAAAACATTTTCAAAGGTGCCATAAACTAGCGCGAAATGAGTCGAAACTCTGTCCAAGTGTCTAGTCAAAATCATTTCTCCACTTCGAGTCAGCACTCCTATAAGCAACCACACAACGGTTGTCTAGGGCAAGCGTTTTAAACTATTCATTTTTAATACTCTCTAAGCACAGTGGCACATTCCCACTTCACAAGCCGAGTTGTTCTCCACTTCGTGTCGTCACTCATTTCCAAAATAGTCATTTTCAATACTCACTGAGCATAGTGGCACACTCCTACTTCACAAGACGATTTGTTCTCCACTTCGAGTCGTCACTCATTTCCAAATTAGTCATTTTCAAAATTCACTTAGACATAGTGGCACACTCCCACTTCACAAATCGAGTCTTTTCGAGTAAGTGTGCTAGAATGGTCGATCTGGTTCTGATTCGTCGTCGGTCTCTTGCCTCATTTTCCAAGATGTCAGGAGCTAGTTAGGCAAATATCCGTGCACCAAATCCGAATGGTACTGATCAAATCCTAGCTGCGCTCATCCATCTATAAACAAGTCAGGACCAAGCTTATGCTCGTCAAAATGCCATTGAAGGTCGAATTATTCCCATAGAAGCTAGGCTTCCTCCCGCAGACACTCTTGATTCTAGTGTGCAGGATAACGGTCCACCCTTTGTGGGGCAACCAGAAGTCAATCCCAAGCTTGTTCCTACCGAAGCTGAAAAGCAACTCCAATACTTGGAAGAGCAACTAATGTATCTCAAAGGAGATGTCATTTATGGGGAATACATTCGCAAGTTTGAAGCGGCGAACACACAATTACCAACCAACTTCAACATGACTTACATCCCAAAGTTCAAGGGGTATGAGAACCCTTTGGATCACATTCAAATCAAGAAGCGCACTCTAGAGGTTCTTACCCAAAATGAGAAAGAAGGATTCACCGACTTCCTAAATAAGCGAAGGAAAACTAGCACACAACTTGTTGAACGGCCAGATGAAGCTACTCTTGTAGAGAAACTTGTGGACATCCTGAGACCCGTTTATGCAAACCATCTGAGATAATAAAATATAAAGTCTTCCAAAAACTTGATTGTGCTGGGAACAAGAAGTTAAAACGATATCCGAAAAGAACTTTTGTCCAAAACGGTAGGTCGTGGGTATCAAGGCTCAACGAGTCGTTCTTATGGCACCACCAAAAAACTCGATGAGGTGAAATCTGTTGAACCATCCAACAAGAGCAGCCCTAAAAGGAAATTCACCAACCTTGGCGACACATATTCCAATGCCTTGGAAAGATTGATACAACAATGCAAAATTCGACCTACATGACCTACACCTGACGCGTAAAAGAAAGCTAGGCTCTGGGATGGAGATGCTTACTGCAAATATCATAGAGGCAAAAGACACGATACAGAGGAAGGCTATAACTTGAAACATGTAATCCAAGATATGATTGAAGACAGTCGTTTACCCCTACCTCCTAGTAACAAGCCTAGAAACACCAAGAATCCTCTTGGAGTTCTACCGATGACGGGACGAGGAATCCACCTTGGATTTCCTACATCTCATCTCCCCAGATGAGGATGAGATTAATATGCTCAAAAATGCGGATAAGGTATTCGTCGAAAACAATGTTGAAATATCTCATAAAATCCAACATATTTGCCATCTCACCGGGTTTTATGTCGGGACGGTCTACGTGGATTGTTCCACATATCTCCTTCAAGCTAAAACCGAAGTTTGAATTGGAGATTTCGTTGCTGATTGTACTCCATACATACTTTGAAACAAAAATGAGGATAACGAGGATGGAAATAGTAAAAAAGATGATATATGTCTCCCAAAAAATGCAATCGCGCCAAGGGTTCAAGAAGAAATACCCAAATTCAACTGCGTCAAAAGGATGAGTGACTCTGCCAAGCTAAAAAAGACTGAGGAGGAGAGATCAAAGGATGAATACATGAACCAGTTCATGAAGGAACAAAGGCTCCAGCCTGGGTACATCAAGATACGCCAAGAGTTCGAAGAAGCCCAAAAAAGGTTAACTACACGGTATCCAGATTTCATCAGGAATCCCTCTGAAACCGTAAATCTTAGTGGCACAAACGAGTCGTTATCGGCATTCAGGGTCGGTGCATGTAAGGTCTTGATGGTAGGGTACATATTACCCAAATGTGAGTGGGAGGCTACTTTAGTCAGTAGTGCAACAAAGGCATGACATCAGTGGTGGTTCAAGTCAGCAAAAAGAACGACAAACTTGGAATAAGAAACAAAGAACAAACTGAACAACTTCTACATCATAGACAGAAGGCTCTACTGCCTATAAGACTACTCAAGCTGAATTCGAGTCTGAGTCGGAGTCGGAGTCAAAGTCTGAGTTTGAAGTCTCTAGAGGGTCTTCTCCTGCAGTCACCCCATCCCTCTATTTCTCCTAACTCAGTGTCAAATATTAACATAGCTTGGGGTATGTCCCAAAAGCCATTTGTATTTGCTATTTTTTAAATAATAGGACCGTCCTAGTCCTCGTTGAGTTACAAATGAGCACATGAACTTTTTGCTAGTCACTTATACTACTCTTTACACTTAACTAGCGGAATAGACTTAAAATACGTTAGGCCGTATCTCTTTAGTGTAGATCACTTGACCTCTTAGAATAAGCCTTAACGAGGGCATGCATTTATCACCTTGTCCATATCTCGTGGTGTGAAAATTCCTTGATCGTCGTCTCTCTAGGTGATTGTTAGGTTTGGAGACCCTATCTTTCTACCCGATTAGTCAGATCTCATATGACTGCCAGAAACTGCATCCTTTGCCAAACATTTTGATACCCCTACCGGAGGATCAAAACAATTTTTTAGTGCAATCGTGCCTAAACTCTCACAAATCCAAAACCAAAAAAAAACCAAAAAAATTCCCAACAACCCCAAATCAAAAGTCTCAAATATTCAAAAATTCATGAGACGAGGCAAGCAAAAGTCGAACAAATCCAGTCAATCCAACAAAGTGTCGAAAAACAGAAAAACAGTCTAACAATAACTTCCACACTAAAACAGTCCAAAACGACTTTAAAGTAAAACAAAATAGCCCAAAAAAAGTCTCGAGCATTTTCAAAAATGCACTTGTCAAAAAAGACCAAAAACATCTCTCCAGTCAAAAAACCACAAACAAAACAAAATCTCTCAATTAGTCATCTTTTCACAAATTTCAGACGAATCGACTAACAGTTACTTTGTCTCCATGTCTTTCGGGACGATCCTTTCAATCATTTAGGTGGGTGAGAGAGATAACATAGATCTCTAGTGTCTTCTAGAACTATAGAACCTACCACTCCATTCCGTCACTTATCACCCTCGTTTAGCATCTAAGAATTCGTAAGATGTACTGCAGTGATATTATAGGGGTGTGTTAGGAATGGGACCCTAGACTCCTATCTAGCACTGGATATGGATGTTACTCGACTCCCACAGCTCAACACAGGGAATCAAACAACAAACTAGACTAGCTAAGACTCCTTACCACAGCCAAGCACAGGTAAGCAGGCTTGAACTAAACAACAAGCAAACACCCCACAGTCTATGCATAGGGATATCTAACTTGCCACAGACTTAGATCAACAACCACAGCCTAGCACAGGAAGTTATCTGGCCTGACTTTCAACCAAGACAATGCATAAGTTGGAAAGATTTTAGAAATGAGAACAATGCTCAGTTTTTTCATTCAATAATCAACTGCCTTGTACAAAAGAGCATGGGTCCTTATATAGGCCTCAATGCTGGATGTGATTACAACCCTAGAGTATCATCTAAGGGCCAAGATTAACTATTAAAAGATGACAAAATACTGGCTAGAAATACAGACTGCTAATGCTAAAAGAAAAACAATAAAACAGACAAAATGCAGACATTTGACAATGACATGCTCCAGGTTGTGCTTGTTGCTTGGTGTTGGCTTGGAACTTGTGGACGAGGCTCATCAATGCTCCTTGACCTTCTTCTGCAGTAGTTCTAATAGTAGGGAAGACAAGGAAAGACTTTTGGAGATAGTCTTTCAGTTTTTAGCTAGAAATGGAAAGACTGCTTTATGCTTTATGCTTTGGGTAGGCTGTTTTGATTTGGATTTTTAGGGTAGTTGTGTTGTGTTTTGGAACTGGTTCCCTAGGACTTTTTTGGACCTAGGTGGGTAAGGTTTTAGCTGGGCTTGGTGGTAGCTGGTGGTTCAGAGTGTGGTGGTAGTTATGCCTTCCCCAAGTGACTGGTGTAGGCTGTTTTTGTGATATTGTGGTGGGGTGTTGGTGGGCTTGTCTTTGGCTTGCTTGGCTCGTGTCTTGGCTCGGTCCTGGCTCGTGTCCTGGCCAACATTGCTCAGCTTGCAGCTTCCCCTTTTGTTACCCATCCCTTGCCCCCAGATTGACCCTTGGATACCCATGTAGACCTCCCCTTGGTTGCCAATGCTCACCCCTTGATCCCCCTTGGCCTGCCCCCTGTCCCTAGTGTTGAATTCTGCCCTGCCCTGTGCCCCAGCTCCTGCTGCATCCTCCCCTGGTTGAATTGGGCTTGTCCTCAAGCCTGTAGCCTCCTCATCTCCAGAATCCCCATAGTATGGACTGAGATCCCCTACATTGAAAGTGCCATGAACCCCATAGTCTCCTGGTAGATCAACCTTGTATGCATTAGGACCAACACTTTCTATGATTTCAAATGGACCATCAGCTCTAGGCATGAGTTTGTTCTTCCTCCTAGCTGGGAACCTCTCCTTCCTCAAGTGGAGCCACACTAAATCCCCTGGCACAAACTCCTTCTTGGACCTAGGAACCTTGGACTGTTTCTTGTACCTCTCATTTGCCCTTTCTATTTGCTTTCTGACTGACTCATGAAGCTTCACCATCTGCTCAACCCTCCTCTTTGCATCAAAGTTCACTTCCTCCCTTGGTATGTTAGCTAATTCCAGTGGCATAAGTGGATTAATCCCATAGACAACCTCAAATGGACTGTGACCTGTGGCAGATGAGGGTGCTCTGTTGAAAGCAAACTCAGCATGAGCTAGCTTCAAGTCCCAATCCTTCAATGACTTGCTTACCAGACACCTCAAGATCCTCCCTAGAGTCTTGTTTGTGACCTCAGTTTGGCCATCAGTCTGAGGGTGGTGAGAGGTGCTGAACAAAAGCCTGGTCTTCAAGAGCCTCCATAGTGTTTTCCAGAAGTAACTCATGAACTTAACATCCCTGTCTGAGACTATTGACTTAGGAACCCCATGTAGTCTCACAATCTCCTTCAAGTATAGCTCAGCAACACTTGCAGCATCCTCAGTCTTCTTGCAAGCCACAAAGTGAGCCATCTTGCTAAACCTGTCAACAACAACCATTACAGAATCCTTACCTCTTTGTGTCCTAGGTAGTGCAACAATAAAGTCCATGCTCACATCCTCCCAAGGTTTGTTTGGTACTGGTAGTGGAGTGTAAGGTCCAGTCTGGAAAGAACTCTTGGCTTGTTGACATGTGGAGCACCTCCTGAGGACAACCTGAACATCCCCTATCATCCTGGGCCAGTAGAATTGATCCTGCAGTATTTCAAGTGTCTTTTGAACCCCAAAGTGTCCCCCTAGTCCTCCTGAGTGTACTTCCCTGATGAGTAGATCCCTGTAAGAACCCCTTGGGATGCATAGCTTGTTTCCTTGGAACAAGAACCCCTCCTGCAGCATGTACTTCCCCCCTTGAGTCCTTCCTCCTCCAGTTTGTGTGATCCATTCCTCAGCAAAGTCAGGGTCCTCCTTGTACAATTCTTTCAGAAATTCAAACCCCAACACCCTTTGCTCCATGACTGCTAACAAAGAATGCCTCCTTGACAGTGCATCTGCCACAACATTCTGTTTCCCCTCCTTATACTTACTAGAGAATGTAAAGGATTGTAGAAACTCCACCCACTTGGCATGCCTGTGATTCAGCTTGTGTTGGCCACTGATATATTTCAATGCCTCATGATCTGAGTGCAGAACAAAAGGCTTTGGCTTCAAGTAGTGCCCCCAATGCATGACTGCTCTGATGATGGCATAGAATTCCTTATCATAAGTGGAGTACTTGAGCTTGGCACCATTCAGTTTCTCACTGAAATAAGCAACTGGCTTTTGCCCTTGTATCAACACTGCCCCAATGCCAACCCCACTAGCATCACATTCCACCTCAAACAGCTGATCAAAGTCAGGTAGTTTAAGGATTGGAGTCTCACACATCAACCTCTTGATCCTCTCAAAGGATTGTTGGGCCTCCTCAGTCCACTGAAACTCCCCTTTCTTCAAGCACTCAGTGATGGGTGCTACAACTGAACTGAAGTTCTTGATGAACCTCCTATAGAATGAAGCCAACCCATGGAACCCCCTTACCTCAGTGATGGTTTTAGGTGTAGGCCATGTTTGAATGGCTGCAACCTTCTCCTGATCAACTGAGATTCCTCTTCCTGACACAATGTACCCTAGAAATGCAACCTCCTCAACCATGAAGGTACACTTCTCTAGCTTCCCATACAGCTTCTGCTCCTTTAAGATCCCAAAGATTGTTTCAAGGTGCCTGAGATGTTCCCCTCTGCTGCTACTATACACTAGGATGTCATCAAAGTAAACCACAGCAAACCTGCCCAAACAAGGCCTCAACACTTCTGTCATAAGTCTCATGAAGGTGCTTGGTGCATTGGATAGTCCAAATGGCATGACAAGCCATTCATACAGACCATGTTTTGTCTTGAATGCAGTCTTCCATTCATCCCCCTCTCTGAGCCTCACCTGATGGTAACCCTGCCTTAGATCAATCTTAGAAAAGACCTGAGCTCCACTTAGCTCATCAAGCATGTCATCTAGCCTTGGAATGGGGAACCTATACTTGACTGTAATGTTGTTGATTGCCCTGCTGTCAGTGCACATCCTCCAGGTGCCATCCTTCTTAGGCACTAGTAGAGCAGGTACAGCACAAGGGCTTAGGGACTCCCTCACAAACCCTTTGCTCATAAGCTCCTCAATCTGCTTCTGCAACTCCTTGGTGGCAGTTGGGTCACTTCTGTAGGCTGGCCTATTTGGTAGAACAGAACCTGGGACCAAATCAATGTGGTGCTCAATCCCTCTTAGGGGTGGTAGTCCATCTGGTAATTCTCTTGGAAAGACTTCCTTGTATCTCAAGATCAAAGGTTCAACCTCTGCTGGCAACTTGGAACCTTCCCCTTCTGTTACTTCCTTAGATAGCAAGATGATCACAGGTTGTTCTTGCTTCATCTCCTTGATCATAGCTGCCTCTGATAAAAACAACACCCCATTGACCTCCTCTGGCACATTGGGACTCCCATAATTCCTCTGGTTGGGTGGTAGAGGTGTCAAAGTTACCTTCTTTCCCCCATGCCTGAAGCTATAGGTGTTATCCCTACCCTGATGAGTGGTGTTTCTATCAAACTCCCAAGGCCTCCCTAGTAGTAGGTGACAGGCATCCATTGGTACTACATCACACAATACCTCATCTTGGTATACCTTCCCAATAGAGAATGGCACCAGGCATTGCCTATCAACCCTCACCTCAGCCCCCTTGTTAAGCCATCTCAGTTTGTAGGGGTGTGGATGCTCTTGAGTAATCAGACTTAGCTTGTTTACTAGGGTGATGGAAGCCACATTGGTACAACTCCCCCCATCAATGATCAAGTTGCATACCCTCTCTTGAATGGTGCACCTGCTTCTGAATATCAAGGACCTCTGGTCATCCTCCAATGGAGTATGTTGAGAGTGCATGACCCTCCATAGGACCAAGTTATGGCCTGTGTCAGGATGAGCCATGACCAAGTCCTGCATTGGTTCCTCCTCAGCTGTCACTACCTCTAACACCATGCTGTCATCAACCTCATACTCAACTAATCCCTCCTTCTCCCACTCTTCTACCTCCATAAGTGTCATGGTTCTCTTAGAAGGACAGTCCTTCCTAAAGTGACCATAACCTTGGCATTGGAAACATCTGATTTTGTTCTCAGTTGGGGTGGGGTTGGGTTTAGAGCTCACAACTCCTTTTCCTTTGTCTGTGGTTGATTGGCTGGTTGTCTTAGGGGTCTCTCCCATCCTAATACCACTGTAAGGTTTGTATGCAGGTCTAGTAACAGGCTTAGGTAGAGCTGGTTTGGTTTTCCCCATTTTTTCAACCCTCAAAGCCAGGTTGACAACATCATCATAGGACCACAAAGGTTGCATCCTTACTCTAGCAGCAATGCTCCTATCTAGACCCTCTAAGAATCTGGCAATCCTTTGCTCAGGTTTCTCATTGACCTCACACTGGAGAGTCAATTGCTCAAAGTCCCTTAGGTATGCTTCTACAGACCTCTCTTCTTGTTTCAGTTTGGATAGTTTAATGAACAGATCTTGGGTGTAGTCTTTAGTGACAAATTTGTTTAGCATCTTCTTTTTCAGTTTTGACCAAGACCTAAGAGGTTCCTTACCCTCCTTAATCCTTTGGTGCTTTAAGTTGTCAAACCATAGGGATGCATACCCTTTCAATCTTAGCACAGCAACTTTAAAAGACTTAATATCAGAGTAACTTTTGTATTCAAATACCTTCTCAACATCCCTAATCCATTCTAATAGATCATCAGGGTTTAAACTACCAGAGAATTCAGGAATTTCTACCTTGAGATGCTTGTCAGTGTGCTCTGGAATCTCCTCATAAGTTCTGTTGCTTTCTCCTGAGTCTGACCCTTCTTCCTCCTGCAGGGGATGTCCTCTTCCCATGCCCATGTGGCCACGACCTCTGCCTCTGCCTCTAGGGGGTGGTCTTCCCCTCAGTGGAGGAGCAATGTTCTCCATGACAGTGTTCAAGGCAGCCAGCACTACATTGACAGTGCCTGCTAGCTGATCCACCTTGCCTTCAATACCTGCAAGCCTCTCTTCACTCATTGGGTTATTTTTTGTGTTTTTGTTGTAGTTAGGATAACAATGGCCTCACAACCAAAGCTCTGATGCCAGAATTGCAGTGATATTATAGGGGTGTGTTAGGAATTGGACCCTAGACTCCTATCTAGCACTGGATATGGATGTTACTCGACTCCCACAGCTCAACACAGGGAATCAAACAACAAACTAGACTAGCTAAGACTCCTTACCACAGCCAAGCACAGGTAAGCAGACTTGAACTAAACAACAAGCAAACACCCCACAGTCTATGCACAGGGATATCTAACTTGCCACAGACTTAGATCAACAACCACAGCCTAGCACAGGAAGTTATCTGGCCTGACTTTCAACCAAGACAATGCATAAGTTGGAAAGATTTTAGAAATGAGAACAATGCTCAGTTTTTTTCATTCAATAATCAACTGCCTTGTACAAAAGAGCATGGGTCCTTATATAGGCCTCAATGCTGGATGTGATTACAACCCTAGAGTATCATCTAAGGGCCAAGATTAACTATTAAAAGATGACAAAATACTGGCTAGAAATACAGACTGCTAATGCAAAAGAAAACAGACAAAATGCAGACATTTGACAATGACATGCTCCAGGTTGTGCTTGTTGCTTGGTGTTGGCTTGGAACTTGTGGACGAGGCTCATCAATGCTCCTTGACCTTCTTCTGCAGTAGTTCTAATAGTAGGGAAGACAAGGAAAGACTTTTGGAGATAGTCTTTCAGTTTTTAGCTAGAAATGGAAAGACTGCTTTATGCTTTATGCTTTGGGTAGGCTGTTTTGATTTGGATTTTTAGGGTAGTTGTGTTGTGTTTTGGAACTGGTTCCCTAGGACTTTTTTGGACCTAGGTGGGTAAGGTTTTAGCTGGGCTTGGTGGTATCTGGTGGTTCAGAGTGTGGTGGTAGTTATGCCTTCCCCAAGTGACTGGTGTAGGCTGTTTTTGTGATATTGTGGTGGGGTGTTGGTGGGCTTGTCTTTGGCTGTCTTGGCTCGTGTCCTGGCTCGTGTCCTGGCCAACATTGCTCAGCTTGCAGCTTCCCCTTTTGTTACCCATCCCTTGCCCCCAGATTGACCCTTGGATACCCATGTAGACCTCCCCTTGGTTGCCAATGCTCACCCCTTGATCCCCCTTGGCCTGCCCCCTGTCCCTAGTGTTGAATTCTGCCCTGCCCTGTGCCCCAGCTCCTGCTGCATGTACTCTAGGCTTATACAGTCACAAAAGTTTTTTGTTTATATAGGATTAGTCTTGCGTAATTGGCAGAATTTGTTACTGTAAAAAGGGCAGAACTCATCCAAATTCTCAAGAACAAACAAAGTAACACGCTTCAAGTAGCCCACGTGCCGTTCGTGCGACATGAAATAAAACCGGCCCCTAGCCTGTTAAGATTGAACGTCACTATGCTGTTGCATTTTGACATTTCGATTGAACGTCACTATGCTCTTGCATTTTGGCATTTGGATATCCTCATGTCATCTAAATCCTCAGCTTCTCACCTTAGCAAGCATGAGCATGTGCCAAGACAGCTTAGACAATGATATCAACCTTGGATTTCATAATCCTCTTCGGGTTCGAGAGAAAAGTCGACATTGCCGCCAAATGAACAAACTTATTCAGGGAACTCGTTTCACTCCTCTTCGTCTTTCCACATTTTCAACACCTAGACTGTGACACCCTCAAATTTGCGGAAAGAAAAAAATAATTTAAATACATAAAAGATACGAATACATAACGAAGGTGTCATAAATAAAAAGGGTCATTACAAAACGGAAATAATATTCTACAAAAGAAATATACAAGACGGGAGACCTATCTCCCGTATAAAAACGGAAATAGAAAGAGTGTACAATATTATACAATCCTAAGAACCGAGTATAGGTCCAAGGTAATACTTCGCTCGCTAGCTCGTCAATGTACCCCAAATATGCATTCACCACCTGTTCGACCGCATTAAATATAACCACGGAAGCCACAGTCAGTGGGGAGTAACTCCGAGTTCTCCCAGCCACGAAATGTCGAGTTTAATGAAACATGAATAACATAAAAGCAATGTATATAGAAAATACAAAACCTTAACATATATGATATGCTTTTCATGTTATGAACAATTAACTAACATATAACCTAGCATATGAAAGCTATCATGTGAAACCGATAATAAAATATAACAAGAGGTAGGGAATCTGGTATGCTAGCTCAGAGGTTACCCTGTAACATGGCCATGATACACTCAAACACGAAGCAACACTAATCAATGAATCAGTTAACAATCAGTAATCCAAACGCTATCAACCTTAGCCGGCTTGCATCTCACCTTCTAAAGCTCATAGAATCATCAAACATGAAAGACCAATACTTCTACAAACAGGCATAAGTTCTTAGCACCGTCAATAGTCGACTGTAACGCGAGTCTATACCACGAGGTAGGATATACTTAAATATTTAGGCTCAGCGGTCACTCCGGTAACATGGCCCAAATACCAAGCACACATCTAGGCTCAGCGGTCACACTAATGACATGGCCCAGATCCAAAGCACATATCTTAGCTCAGAGGTTCCTCTCAGAAACATGTCCAAGATACGACTCAACCCTAAACCTAGACTGCGCAGACCCAGAGAAATGCGGAAAAACATCGCATCCAAGACCCATGATACAATCACATGAGTACACCCTAAGAAGATCCATCAAAGGGGTTGGCTAGTACTTAAACTGGCTCCATTTCCCAAAGTGGGAACAATGGCAGCCATACCCCGACTTGGATATAAACCCACCAAGCCGGGACACAGAAGCTATCAAGCGGCAAACTCCATATGCTCGTTAAAGATAGTACGGGCCTATCAATTTCATGGTCCAAGATACTCATTTAGAATTAGAATGGTCAAGACGCCATATACTCATAATTCTCTATGGGTACTTAGTCAACACGACACCAACCATATAATCAAACAGTCACAGGGAAAACTTCCTATCATGGGACTAATTGCATATAAATCATATTCAAATATCATATCGCCTCATATCTACTAAGGCTCATTCATTCATTCATTAAATAAAACCTTACCTGAAGACAAATCCCCGACCCGAGTCCCGCGACGGGTCATCAGTCAACCGGGGCTGACTAGATCTTAGTTTGACCAAACCCGTTTGGTCAAACCGGCTAGAAACAGAGTCTTAGCCCTCGAGGCTTGAACATAAGAATATAACATTCATTTCATGTTATTTCATTCTATTTCTAACATGTGAATTATTAAAATCATACGAAAACCCGTTTAACTTAACGGATATCAATTTAAACTACCATCTCGTATTATAATTTCTAACATGTGAGAAATAGTAATTTTATGAAAAACGTTTTTAATTAAATATTTTACTTATTAATATTTCTCACTTGCTAATTATTACAAAACGCGATAAAAATAACGATAACTCAAAAACCATCACAAGTCCCAAGGTGGGACCCACGGCTGATTTTGGGCCAACCTGACACGGGCCTGGACTGGGCCCCACGGCTGGTTTGGGCCTGTTTTTGGCCTTTTTAACGATTTTACTAAAAACCGTTTCTAATTATTTCCCGCATGCTTTAACATAATTAAAACCCGTCAAAACAACAACATAACAATCAAACATCGACACAACCCAAAGACCAAAACCCGGACCCACCCTTGACCAACCCAGACCGGTTTGGACCGGGCCTGAACCGGCCTGAACCGGCTGGTTTGGGTCCGGTTTTCCAGCCCACCTCCACGGTTCCCACAACAACCACCACCAAATTATTTCCTAACATGTTTTTAATTAACAAACATCCATTTTAACAACCATCATACAAACTCATGATTTAAAATTAATTCATCCAAATTCCTCAAGAACACTAAACATATTAAAAATTTCCTACACAACATAAAAATCATAACTTATGAAAAATCATCAAAATTCATAAAGAACACTAAACATATTATAAATTTCCTACACAACATAAAAATCATAACTTATGAAAAATCATCAAAATTCATCAAGAACACTAAACAACATGAAAACTCCATACAACATAAAAATCATCCTACTTATCATATTACTACTAAAAATCCATAAATCATAAAACATGAACTAAAACAAAGATGAACCAAAAACTTAAGAAAACAAAAGCTATGTAACATTAAATCGTCGAGTAACTCGGAATCGTTACCTTAGCTAGCAAAATCAATTAGCAACAAAATAAGAAGTATAAACTAAGAAACCCGTCTTCTAATTTTCCCCTAATATATACGAGTCACCAAACTCGTCTTCAAAATCTTCCCCTATAAGAAATGACAAGAAAAACATTATTAGAATTAAAACTTGATTTTCCAAAATTAAAGTGTTGAAAACGATTTTGACGGAATTGAAAATAAACCGTACTTGAAGATGGAGAGCGAAGAGGAGATTCTAGAAATATAAGTTAGGACGGATTTAATTAAGAAATGAAGGTTTTATGATGATTTTGCTCAAGAACGACGAAGAACAAATGAAGAACGACGAAGAACGTTCAAGAACGATGAAGAACGATCAATTTGATCTTAAGTTGATTTGTTGTAAAAGGAAAAGTTGTTTGTGAGTAATGGAGGGTGAGGGAGCCGTGTATTATAGAGGAAATATGGAGTCGGATTTTGAAATTGTTGTTACGGAATTGACTCGCGTTTAATAATTATATTACGGTAATCGATTAAATATACTTAGCGATTAAGTTAATTGAACTAAATATCAAGATATTATGTTATTATAATGAAAAGAAAGGAAAATATCAAGGTGAAAGAGAGGACAAAGGAGACGTGTGAAATGGTGAGAAATCGGGTCTGTTTTTAAGCGATTTGCGGAGTTTAAATTGACAGACCGATAAAGTTACAAATATCTTAGATATTTTTATTAGTTTAATCATATTAATTAAAAGATCTAATATGAGTGGAAAAAAAGTGACATGGCGCGTGTGACTCATGTCAAAGTCGGGTTTCGGGACTTAAGTTGACCCGGGAATAGTTAAATGACGTTTGGTTAAAACCGTAAAGTTATTCTTTAAATTCCGAATAAATTCAAAATAATTATATTAAATTATGATAAATCTTAATAAATCTAAATAAAAATAAATCAAAAATATTATTTTTTTAAATAAAATTTCGGTCTTCATACTTATGAGACGAGTCGGGAAAAGTCAACGGAAGTCAAAGTTGACTGAAAAGTCGAGAAAAGTCGAAGATGACTTAAAAGTCAAGAAAAGTTTAGGACGACTTAACAGTCAAGAAAAAGTAAATGACGACTTTAAAAAGTCAAGGAAAAGTCAAAGACGACTTAAAAGTCAAGAAAAGTCAAAGATGACTAAAAACGGTCTTTTCATGAAATCTCTCAGAAATTCCAAATACGAACGCGGAATTTCAAAATAAGACTTGGAACAAAAATTTCTATTTTAAAAACTTAAGTTCTTCTGAAAAGTGTTAGTAAATATTTTTACTAGAAAAATCGAGTACTTTTCGGGTTGTTACACAAGTCTTCGGGGAATACATCAACGAATTCACGAACTATAGGCACATCTTCAATCTTTGGTAAGGAGGTATTTGTAGAAGACACAATACACAAGTATGCTTGGTGACCCTTTCTTACCATACTAACCAACTTCATCGCGGAAATCAAAGACACACCCATTCGGGAACGAGATCCCTTATAGGTTATTCTAACTCCTAAAGGACTCTTTAAATAAATATTTTGATCTTTACACTCAAATCTAGCATGGTATAACGCTAACCAATCAATACCTAGGATTATATCGAACTCTCCTAGAGGAAACTTAAGGAGATTAGCGGGAAAGATAGTACCCGCAATAGAGATATGGGAACATTAGGATATAGAGTAGAACAAGAGATAATTTCTCCGGATGGTAAGGATATGGGAGTATCCTCACTAGAAGTACGCTCGATAGATAATTTATTAGCATAAGTCGAAGACACAAAGGACATAGAAGCACCGGTATCAAATAGAATAAGACACGGTTGCTCAAAGATTGAGAACATCCCCGTAATTATCTCCGGATGAGCATCGGCTTTGGCTCGGCTCAGAACGAAGATAGAACCCTTAGGTTTGGCAATTGGAGGGGGCAACTTTCGATCAGGGCAATCCTCATAACGGTGACCACCCTTTTGGCAAAACAAGCAAACGTAAGGTCGGTTGGAACAAGTCACACTGGGGTTGTGTGGTTGTCTACAACGGTTACATTGGCGACCTTGAGCTTGAGCTTGAGGAGCATAAGGCCTATGAGCCACGTTAGAAGTAGCTCGAGGAATGAAAGGAGCGGAAGCTCTTGCACTTGCATTTGAAGGAGGATTGAATCTCCTCTTGTTGGCATAAGAGTTGGAGGTAGACGGAGTAAACGGCCTCTTCCCATAGAAATTAAGCCTAGGAGTGAAAGAAGGAGAAGGATTCTTCATCATAGCTTCATCCTTGATGGCCTTCATGGAGTTCTCGGCCCATAGAGCATCATCATATAAATCCCCAAAGGAAGTAGTATTTCTCCTGACTTTACTTTGGAGTAAGGCACTAAGCCTGTTGCGGTAATAGAAAGCTCGGTCCTCGTCATCTTTGATGAGCCTCGGAGCAAAGTGAGCAAGCTTGTTGAACTCCGTGGTGAAGTCTTGTGCCGACAAATCACCTTGCTTGAAGTCAATAAATTCCTTGAGCCTTTATTGCTTGAGCTCCTTAGGATAAAATCGACCTTCAACTAGAGCTTTGAAACAAGCCCAATTGAAGTTGTCTTCAAGAATAGCGGTGGCACTAGTAATCGCCCACCAATTATCTGCTTCCTTTACAAGGAAGTGCTTTGCAATCCTTACCATGTCCTCTTCATGGACTTGGTATAAATCAAATTGCTTCTCCATTTCTCGGAACCATTCCGATAGCTCGGTAGGGTTCGGCTCTCCACCGTAAGGTATAATCTTACTCCTAGCTATTTGGCTTGCCACCAAAGCGTAGCCTCCTTGGTGGTTATCTTCTCTACGAGGGGGGACTTGGTTGGCTTGAGCAATAGCCGCATCTTGTTGATTCTTCAACACTTGCGTAAAAGCTTCTAGCATAACGTTTTCTACTACTCGAGGTCTAACCATCTTCATAAGAAACAAAAACAAAACAAGTTAATCCTAATACTTAGCATAAACAAATAGACTACCAAGTAAAATCCTTAACTTCTACCCATCTCTCATTTATTATTTCAAGGTCAAGTAGTTTAAGTTTAGGGTTCACGTATGTGCGTCGGGAGCGTTTAAGCTCTGATACAAACTGTGACAACCCTCGCGAATGCGGAAATAAAACATAACAAGCATGTGATTTATATAGCAGAAAATACGGTGTTCTTAAAACTTTTTACATGCATAATAGAAAAGTACGAGGAATGTCAATAATAACAAACCAAAGTATAATATACTACAAGAGGCGAAGTCTCTCAAAATGTTAACAAATGACAAAGTTATTTAGCAACTAGCTAAGGAACGTCTAGAGGTGAATCATCCAGGCCAACGCCCACTAGCTCACACCCGAACCCAAAATACCACAAGCAAAAAGCCATCCAATCAAGCAACCTGTTCATCCATGAAAAACATGAACGCCACACTCAGTGGGGAGTAACTCCGGGTTCTCCCAGCCATATCACAATAAACATACTTAAACGGTAATACGAAAGTAGAAGCATGCATATATAAATATACATGTGAAATACGAAAAGAATAAATAGACAATTCAATATTTAAAGGTATCGGTACATGAAGTACAAATCCGTAACCATCATGCTATAGAACACTCGGGGATGACACTCTTAGGCAACCATACAGTCACTAGGGCTTGCATCTCACCGTTAGCGGCATAAGTTTGATAAGATTGAGTCTCGACAAACAAACCATACCAAGTCATCCAAAGATCACATATAATCAATCATATAATCATCCACCCAAAAGTACAATACGTTAACGACATCTCTCATGGTAAATGACACGCACTAGCACCGTGTACATGGCAAGTATGATTAAAATCGTATCCACGGGATGACATTTCCCTGAACGCATACACGATGCTATATTTCGTATATGTAGACTAATTTCCTCCCGGTAGGACGACGATCATAATACGGTCCTAGTCTAAACCTGGCCAGACTCTCAGAATAAACATTTTCCAATTCGACATGCGATGACATTTTGAATCCAAGACTCGGTCATACATGGAAGCCGAGTACCCCAAATTCGGTAGAACTTCACGAAAGAGGCGGAAAAGAGCACAAGCAACATAACAAGCGGAACGCTACATGCAATGACACCACCTTGCAAGTATAAAACATTTGACGGTCAGGTCGATCAACGCAAAGCGTTCGCCTCCCAACAACGTCGTCATATGCCCACTAACACATGCAATTAAGCAGTAAGGATACACTCCTCGTTTCGATATTCCAGCCTTACGAACGTGGAGGTAGCCAGGGGAATGAGAGTACAAAGCACATAAAAAATAGTGCTCAAACCGTAACATGTGTAAAAACCGACTCAAAGTGGGATATATGAAAAACCGTCACAAAACATGCGATACAAGCGAATGTAATATCATATATTCGAAACATTAATATTTAAAGTCATTACGTAAATTTATACGATAAACGAACCATCGGAAATATTATAAATGAAAACATAAGTAAGATTTGCATATGATTTGGCAGCATGTGCCAGCCAGTCAAGGGAACCGGCTGCCGGCTACCCGGCTGGCACCAATGGTAACAATTGAAAACCAACCAAAAAATGAAGGCAAGGTAAGGTGTGTCTCAGCCGGTCAAAGGGACCGGTTGCCGGCTACCCGGCTGGGATCAATATCATACGAGAAAAATGAAGGCAAGGTAAGGTGTGTCTCAGCCGGTCGGCTGACCGACTGCCGGTCGGCCGGCTGAGACATAATTCATGCACAAAATATTACGTAACATAAATAATATACAGCCACTCCCCAGCCGGTCAGCTGACCGGCTGCCGGTCGGCCGGCTGGGGCATATTATGCACGAAAATGTCAAATTTCACTAAGGCTTAACATACAACTATCATCATCTAACATCACAGATCATCAATTCTCATATCAATTATCAACTAACAACAACCATCATCAACAACACAATTCCTATGATTACAAATCTTATTCTAAATACGATTACTATCATAGAAAACACATTAAAACTCGTAAATGATATCGAGTAACCCTTCACCGTTACCTTTTCGCGTCTTTAATCCTCGTCTAGGTCCTCTTCTATCAAGTAGTAGTCCTTGTCGAGGTCTTGGAGGTCACCACCTACAATTAGATAATAAAAGATGAATATAATTCACCTTTGAGAAAGACGGATAAATTGAAAAGCGAGAAAGACGGTAATATTATTACCAATTAAGATAGAGGACGATGAGAGGGAAAGAATATGACGAACTTGAGTGAATTTGAGCGAGTATGAAGGAGTAGCGATGATATTAAAGCTTGAGCAAATATGGAGGTTAGGGTTTTGGTGGTTACTTGGTGAGGAAGAAGGAGATTGAATGTGAGGGTGAGTTAGGGTTAAGGGAGTATAAGAGGGAGTAAGTGGAAAACATATGGGAAAAAGCCCATTACGCCTTAAGACGTAACTTACTCGAAATCTCGCGTAAAGTCCGAAAACGAACTCGGAAATTCTAAATTAGACAAGGAAAATTTAAATCTAAACTAAAACTAAATTTTGCTGAAAAGTATCCGTATAATATTTTTACTATAAAAATAGGGTACATTTCCGGGTGTTACATCCAGCGTGTGCCAGCCGGTCAAGGGACCGGCTGCCGGTCAAGGGACCCGGCTGGCACTAATGTCATACTTGAAAAACACTTGAATAAGCAGCGTGTCCCAGCCGGTCAAAGGGACCGGCTGCCGGCTACCCGGCTGGGACCAAAGTCATACGAGAAAATGAAGTCAAAATGGTATGTGTCTCAGCCGTTCGGCTGACCGGCTGCCGGTAGGCCGGCTGAGACCTATATAACACCAAAATTTATTACGTAACACAAACAATATACAGCCACTCCCCAGCCGGTCAGCTGACCGGCTGCCGGTCGGCCGGCTGGGGTATATTATGCACAAAATTCACTTTCTTCAACTCAAACCTCATACAACCAACATCAACTAACATCATAAATCATCAATTCTCTTTATCTGTTATCAACTAACAACAACCATCATCAACAACACAATTCCTATGATTACTAATCTTATTCTAAATACGATTACTAACATAGAAAATACATTAAAACACGTAAAGATATCGAGTAACCCTTCTCCGTTACCTTTTCGCGTCTTCAATCCTTGTCGATGTCCTCTTCTACTAAATAGTAGTCTTTGTCGAGATCTTGAAGGTCACCACCTACAATTAGATAATAAAAGATGAATATAATTCACCTTTGAGAAAGACGGATAAATCGAAAAGCGAGAAAGAAGGTAATTTCATTACCAATTAAGATAGAGGATGATGAGTGGGAAAGAATAAGACGAACTTTAGTGAATTTGAGCGAGTAATGAAGGAGTAGTGACGATAATAAGCTTGATCAAATATGTAGGTTAGGGTTTTGGGTGGTTACATGGTGAGGAAGAAGAAGATGTTGAGTGTGAGGGAGTTTAGGGTTAAGGAAGTATATGAGGGAGTAAGTGGAAAACATATGGGAAAAGCCCAAAAGCGTCTTAAGACGTAACTTACTCGGAATCTCGCGTAAAGTCCATTAACGAACTCGGAAATTCTAAATTAGACACGGAAAACTTAATTCTAAACTAAAACTAAATTTCGCTGAAAAGTATCCGTATAATATTTTTACTATATAAAAATAGGGTACATTTGCGGGTGTTACACCTTATGTCGCTATCTCCAAAGTATAACAAGTAACCAAGTAACATTTTTTTACCTAATCCCTCATTTTGCCTCAATCGCCCGCCCTTGCAGATTTTTGATCTATATTTTATTTCTTACACTACTCTCATGGCACGCATCTCAATTATTCATTTTACCCGGAGTGCCCTTTCGGGTTTTCACTCCGTCCTCGGCCATTTACTCAATCTTGCCTAGGCCCCCGCCGTTGCAGTTTTTACCTAGCCGGGTTCTTTTTTTTGTTTTCGTTTTCTTTTCTTTTTCTTTTTCTTTTTCGAAATACAAATAAATTATATACAATATGGAATTCCCTCCCCCATGCTTGATCTTCACATTGCCCTCAATGTGAGGAACAACAAAAAGAAAGACATGGAAAAGGGAATGAAAACATACCAAAGTACCTCAAGGACCGGAAGGATCTACGGTACCATCGCTCTTGGTGGCATGATCCTCCTCCCTAGGCTCTCGTGCTTTAAAAAATTCATCCCACTTACTATTCAAAGACCGAACAAGCTCACGTGTCTCCAAAAGCACATTAGAAAGTACGGCGAACTTATCATCGGTCCTAACTTGCCTACCATCCACCTCCTTCCGCCAAGCATCAATTTCTTTCATCCAAACTTGATCATAAGTAGCCACGGGATTAGTAGCAATAAAACGTCGTGTCGTAGTATCAATACCTCTCATATCACCATTACCCCCATTTTCCTCATCATACGGATCCTCCTTCTCACTCTCGGTATAATCAAGGTCGAGATCGGGGACGATACGAAAATCCTCTGTCACCTCTTCAAAAGACAAAGGATCATCCTCCGGCCGAGGCTCTGACAACCCTCGCAAATGCGGAAATATAAAACATACAAGCATGTGAATTATATAGCGGAAATAGGTAGTTTTAAAAACCTTTATACATGCAAGTTAAATAAAACGAGGAGTGTCAAAATATTACAAACTAAATGCGGAAATACAACAAAGAGAAGGGGTCTCTTAAAATGTTAGCAAAGAACAAGTGTTTAGCAAAACTAGCTAAAATCGTCTAGAGGTGAAACTTCCAGGGACAACGCCCGCTAGCTCACACCCGAACCCCAAAATATCATATCCAAAAAGTCATCCAAGCAAGCAACCAGTTCATCCATGAAAAACATGAACGCCACAGTCAGTGAATAGTAACTCCGGGTTCTCCCAGCCATATCACATTAAACGTACATAGAAGGAAATACAAAAGTAGAATCATGCATATATAGATATACATGTGAGATACGATAAGAATAGATAGGCAATTCGATAAATAATGAGAAGAGCATATGGAAATACAAATCCGAATCCATCATGTTATTCAAAGACACGAGGAAGACACTCTTAGGCAACCGAATACGCTCACTAGGGCTTGCATCTCACCATTAGCGGTATAAGTTTGATAAGATTGAGACTCGACAGACAAACCAAGTCAAGTCATGCGATGATCACCATAAATCCAACATATTATCATCCATTCACGAACCAAGACATTGACGGTGTCCAATCATGCAATGACCATGAACAATATCATGAAATCACGCATTCAAGGACGACACAAGACGACAACTCTCACGGTAAATGAAACGCACTAGCATCGTGTACATGGCAAATATGATTAAAAGGCATCCACGAGATCACATTTCCCTGAACTCATACACGATCACATTTCGTATATGTAAACTAATTTCCTCCTGGTAGCACGACGATAATAATACGGTCCTAGTCTAAACCTGGCCAGGATCTCGGAATCACGTTTTCCGATTCGACATGCGATAACGTTTCGCATCCAAGACTCGGTCTTACAATATATATGCCGAGTACCCTAAATTCGGTAGATCAATTCACGAAAGAGGCGGAAAAGAGCTCAAGCCACATAATAAGCGGTACGCTACATGCAAATAACACCACCTCGCAAGTACACAACATTTGACGGCCGGGTCGATCAACGCAATGCGTTCAACTCCCAACAACGTCGTCGTATGCCCACTAACACATGCATTTAAGCAGTAGGATACCTCTCCGTTCCGACATTCCAGCCTTACGAACGGGAAGGTAGCCACGGGAATGAGAGTACAAAGCACAAGACAAAATAGTGCTCAAACCGTATCATTTGTAAACACCGACTCAAAGTGGGACATAGCAAAAACCGTCACAAAACCTGTGATACAAGCGAAGGAAAATATCATATATCCAAAACATGAATCAATACATGATACCCAAGCATTAGACCAAGTTTAAGAAGCATAATAAATAAGAAACATAGATAACTCTCCAAAACAACAAGTTTGGAAGCTAACTTAAACAAGGGTTCACTTCAATTGTCATAACTATAGTTTCCTAGATATGGGAATCAGAAATGCAAGTTGAGGTGATAGCTTATCCCTTAACGGTTCCAACGAGTGGTTCACAGCCCGAAAACAAGTAGTATTGAAGGAGATGATCATTCTACGAAAAAGGGTCGGTGCTGTTAATTTGCACGAGTCCACCCGAGAACAACAACACCATTTCTATCATTTCCAATTTTCATAATTCACTTCTATCAACTATCAACAATCAATATTCATCATCAACAATCATCAACTAACAACAATCATCATCAAAATCATAATTTCTAAGCTTTCTAATTGTCTTCTAAATACGAATTCTAACATGGAAATCATGTAAAACACGTAAATGATACCGAGTAACCCTTCACCGTTACTTACCTCTTTAAACGGTTACTAAGCTTTCCTAGTAGTCTCCACCTACAATTAGGCAATATAAGATGAATATACTTCACCTTGAGAAAGACGGATAATTTAAAAAGCGATAAAGACGGTAATTTTATTACCAATACGGATAGAGGAAGCTAAGAGGGGAAGAATAAGACGAACTTATGTGAATTCCGTCAAAGAACGAATGCGGTATGATGATTATAAGATCGGATCAAAGAGGGTTTTAGGTTTTGGTGGTTTGATGAGGAAGAAGGAGATGTTGAGTTGTGAGGGAAAAATAGGTTATGAGGGAGTGTAAGTAAAGGGTGAGTCGGAAAGTCAACGAAAGTCAAAGGCGGCTTAAAAGTCAAGAAAAGTCAAAGACGACTCAAAAGTCACGAAAAGTCAAACTCGACTCAAAAGTCAAGAAAAGTCCAAACTCCACTCAAAAGTCAAGAAAAGTCCAAACTCGACTCAAAAGTCAAAAAGTCAAACTCGACTCAAAAGTCAAGAAAAGTCAAACTCGACTTAAGACGGAATTTTCATGGAATCTCGCAGAAATTCCAAATACGAACTCGGAAATTCTAAATTCGACTCGGAACTTAAAATTATAAATTAAAACTTAAAATTACTGAAAAGATTTCGTAAAATATTTCTACTAGAAAAATAGGGTACATTTCCGGGTGTTACAATCACCCCACCTTTTAAAAAGTTTCGTCCTCGAAACTTGAGAGTAGAAAAGAAAAGTTATAAGGACCAATTCGTTTTCTCCAAATTGGTATTCAAAACATTTTCAAGGAAATGTATTTCAAAAGCATGACATTTTCCAAAAAGGTATAGGAAAAGTTTTCGAAAGTAACTCTCCTTTTTCTGTGGAACGAAATTGTTCTTGTCGTGCACACAAGAACACCAGCATTCCAAAGTACAGACAAGATTAAAATTAAATCATACGTTGATAAGTGCAGAACCAGTCATTAGACGTCTCCAATAACAAGTTCTAGCATCCAACCAAACGCAAAATCCAGTATAAGAGCAACCTAAATCCATTTTCAAAAAATGAAAGTAGAAATTTCATTTCTAAAACTCTTTTAAAAGGATAAATGTGAAATCCATCGTGAAAATTTGAAAATTTTCTAAATTCGTACACTCAAGACAACCAAGCATTGCACACACATAAAAGTAATTTGAACATCAAACTCACAATCATGGTAATAAAAGATAAACACCACGAGTAAAAAGAAACAAGAAGGCTTATCGAAACGAGTAATAGCGGAAAGAAGGACAATGTCCAAAGAATAACAAATTGAATAAGCGTCAATTTGAAAGGCAAAGGGAGAAATGAACGACAAAGCAATTGCTCAAAAGGGGAAGAAAACCTAAGAACCAAACACTCCACTCAAATACAAAAGTCATCATAGTCAATTTCTCGGGCATTTTCGCCAAACCCAAATTATAGCCACATCATTCTAAGGGCTTATCCAATTAACATCACAAACATCGTTAATAAGCTAGTCCTCAAGAGAATGTAACTCATCTCGGTCATACCTTAACCGCTTTCAATCATTAGATTCTACAAAATCCTTAACAATCATCAGGTCAAACTACGAACCCGAATATCTAGTATCCAACTAGCATTAACCAAGGTCTATCGACAAGGGAAAATCCACAATTAAATAATCCACATGAAAGATTCCTAAATGTATTCGAACATACCTAGTCCAGTCAATGATTACACTCAAATCCACAAGCATAAATAATTATATCTAGAAAAGCATAATTACCACCAATCATAAGATGAATGGGCTCACCATTCCAATTCTTCGATTCAAAGTACTTCAAGGCTTAAAATCCTAAACTTAAAGAAATTTCTCTTTTACAAACCATCAAAACCTCAAGAGAGATCAATTACAAATTCCAAGTCCTATATGGCCAAGGACATGGCGATGATACAACTATTCAAATCATCCACCTCAACTATAACTCAAGATGCATCGATCTTCACTTATGAAAATATTCCTCAAAATATGGTGACCAGTCTTAATTACCAAAGCAAAGTCTCTTTTAGAATCCAACATTTACAGACATCTAATCCCCAAATGGTCTCCAAGGTAACTATTCAAATATCTCGAAACAACGAACTATTATCATGATCCACTCAATTCTCAAAATACCACTACAATACCAAACTCCAAATCTAAAACCACTACGAGAGGATATATTATCACTATTAGGATTCATCCTAGAGCTTAAGTCCTATTTACCATGATCAAATACAACATGAAATTGACTCAATCCAAAGACATATATTCTAGCTAAAGAATCCCAAAATACATGACATTGATTCTCTAAGCCAAACAAACGAGACATCCAATCCACTAGAGGAAAGATGAAGCAGCAACGAGATAGAAAACGATAAGGAATCTCAAAGAGAACACGGGAATAAATAAGGCACGAGATTACAAGAGAGGAGCGCTGAAAATAACGAGGTCAAGAAAGAGACAAAGCAGATAGTAGAGTTATGAAGCTAACCGAGTAAAGGAAAAGATAAGAGAAAACAATTTCCTAGGAATCGGGCTTAGTAGGAACTTGCATGAAAGGAAATAGAAAGAGATAATGGCATGAGGAAAAGGTTTAAGGTTTAATCCACAAAATTTCTCCTTTCAGACTTAGGGTGATAGTAAAGCAACTCATCCCAAGCAAAGGTCTCTTACAAGGGACCATCGTACCACAATATTCAAAGTAAGGTACACCTAGATTTAACAAATCGATTACAACCCAATTCATCCGCCATTTCATATAACACGGATTCCCAATTGCGGAATTGCAACTCAAGTATAGTAACATTCTCTAAATTCCAAAATTTGACACGCTCTCAAAGGTTTCAAAAACCGAAGAACCAATAAGGAATTCTACATACTAATCTCTTTTCAACTCCTACGGCCACAAGGTATAACACCAAACAAAACGTCATTATCAACATCATATCCCACGAGTTCATTAATAACAAAGTACAACCTCAAGTCAAACATCATCATTGACGTACCAAGGTATTTCCATCATAGCTCACATCATCAAATCTCGCTCATATCTATAATCCTCAAGTAATATGGTTCAACTTACCGAAACCTTACTACTTCAAACGAGTCTCCAATGCCATAAGATAAGATCATATCTTTAAATTCAAGAACTATAACCAAATGCTTTTCCACCAAGCCTATACTCACAAACACACAAACTAGAATCCACAAGAAGTCACTTAGTCTCAAAAGCATTTTACAACTCAAGGCATCATTCAAACTCCTAAATTCAAAAGATTAAATCGCTAATGGTTTAAGAAGTCTTAGCCCACTCATTCAACCTTACACCATCAAATATCATGAACTATCCACACATTAGTCATGACAAGCATCAAGCAATAAAATCATCAAACTTATCTTACTACCTTTCCTTAAGGATACCAACTCTCACCACTATAGGGTGAAATTAGATCTATACCATTTTCCTCAAATCACAAAATCATTCTAACAAACACTAATACTCCACAAAGTCTAAAATTCTTCCAACCAAGTACAATATGCCACAAACAAAAGGGTATGGCATCCACAAAAATTTTACAAGAGGAAGGTAAAGATACAAATGGTAAGATGGAGGAACTATCAAGAGTAATTTCCAAGAGGCAAACAAGTTGGAAGAGAAAGAAGCACTTAGATAGAAGGAAAAGAGCATGATACAAACATTAAGGACGAGAGAAATCATCGACGAGGAAGAAATACACTTCAATTAGGCTTGTCAATCTTCAAATCTTCGGTAGAGGTTACTTCTTCTAGGTAACACATAATCCACCTTAAGACGGTAGATATAAATAAACATAACATCACTCAACACAATCAACAAACAAGTTAGAACCTAACAAACATCAAGTACACCAAAGACTACCAACTTAGGTCCTTAAGTCTACCCATCTCTCATTTATTATTTCAAGGTCAAGTAGTTTAAGTTTAGGATTCACGTGTGTGCGTCGGGAGCGATAAAGCTCTGATACCAACTGTGACAACCCTCTTGAATGCGGAAATATAAAACATACAAGCATGTGAAATAATATGCGGAAATACAGTATTTTAAAAACCTTTAAACATGCAAGATATATATAACACGAGGTGTGTCAAAATGTTACAAACTAAGTACTGAATATACAACAAAGAGACGGGGTCTCTTAAAATGTTAGCAAAGAACAAGTGTTTACCCAAAACTAGCTACTATCGTCTAGAGGTGAACTTCCAGGGACAACGCCCGCTAGCTCACACCCGAACCCCAAAATATCGTATCCAAAAAGTCATCCATAGCAAGCAACCTGTTCATCCATGAAAAACATGAATGCCACAGTCAGTGGGGAGTAACTCCGGGTTCTCCCAGCCATATCACATCAAACGTACATATAAGGAAATACAAAAGTAAAGCATGCATAAATATATATACATGTGAGTTGCGATAAGAATAGATAGGCAATTCTATAGATAATGATAAGAACATAAGAGGCACAATTCCGAATCCATCATGATATTCAAAGACTCGGGAAAGACACTCTTAGGCAATCGAATACGCTCACTAGGGCTTGCATATCACCGTTAGCGGTATAAGATTGATAAGATTGAGACTCGACAGACAAACCAGTCAAGTCATGCGATGATTACACAAATCCAACATATTATCATCCATTCACGAACCAAGACAATGACGGTGTCCAATCATGCAATGACCATGAACAATATCATGAAATCACGCATTCAAGAACGACAAAAGACGACAACTCTCACGGTAAATGAAACGCACTAGCATCGTGTACATGGCAAGTATGATTAAAGGCATCCACGGGATCACATTTCCCTGAACTCATACGCGATGCTTACATTTCGACTATGTAGACTATTTTCCTCCTGGTAGCACGACGATAATAATACGGTCCTAGTCTAAACCTGGCCAGGATCTCGGAATTACGTTTTCCGATTCGACATGCGATAAAACGTTTCGCAGCCAAGACTCGGGCTTATAATAATAAATGCCGAGTACCCCAAATTCGGTAGATCAATTCACGAAAGAGGCGGAAAAGAGCACAAGCCTCATAACAAGCGGTACGCTACATGCAAATAACACCACCTCGCAAGTATACAACATTTAACGGCCGGGTCGAACAACGCATAGCGTTCAACTCCCAACAACGTCGTCATATGCCCACTAACACATGCATTTAAGCAGTAGGATACCTCTCCGTTCCGACATTCCAGCCTTACGAACGGGAAGGTAGCCAAGGGAATGAGAGTACAAAGCACAAGACAAAATAGTGCTCAAACCGTAACATTTGTAAAAACCGACTCAAAGTGGGAACATATCGAAAACCGTCACAAAACATGTGATACGTGCGAAAGAGATATCGTATAACCAAAACATGAATATTATAAGACATTACGTAAAATTATACGACAAACCGATCATGCGAACTAATATAAATTACGAGTTTTAGAAAATAAAGGAAATGCATACAGCCGTGTTCCAGGCCGGGCAGAAGACCGGCGGCCGGTGGGCCGGCTCAGAACACAGGCAAAATCCAAAAACAGAGGAAAAGGGGTCTGGGCCGGTCAGTAGACCGGCGGCCGGTCGACCGGCACAGAGCACAACACCAAAATCCAACTTCACCTACTGATGTATTCCAGGCCGGGGTGGAGGGAGGCGGCCGGTACCCCGGCTCGGAGCACAACACTAAAAATCACAAAAATCACAAGTTTGGAAACTATCAAAACAAGGGTCTACTTCAAACGGTCATAACTAGAGTTCTAGATATGGGAATGCATAAATTCCAAGTCGAGGTGATAGCTTATCTTCTTACGATTCCAACGAGTGGTCACAAGCCCAAAACAAACAAATAACGAAGGAGATATGAGCATTCTACCAAAAAGGGTCGAAGCAGTGAAATGCCAGCCGGGCACTGAACCGGCAGCCGGCCCTTCGGCCAGGAACCCATTTCACCCGAGAACAACATACACCATTTCTATCATTTTCAATTCTCTTAATTCACTTATAATAATTAACAACAATCCATATTCACCATCAACAATCATCAATTAACAACAATCATAAATCATAACACGATTCCTAAGCTTCTAATCGTATCCTAAATACGATTTCTAACATATAAAGCATGCAAAACACGTAAATGATACCGAGTAACCCTTCACCGTTACCTTTTCGCGTCTTTAAACGGTTACTAAGCTTTCCTAATCTCCACCTACATAATATTAGATAATAAAAGATGAATATCATTCACCTTGAGAAAGACGGATAATTTAAAAAGCGAGAAAGACGGTTATTTTATTACCAATACGGATAGAAGAAGATAAGAGGGGAAGATTAAGACGAACTTACGAGAATTCTATCGAGGAACGAAGGAGATACGTCGATTCTAAGATCAAAATCCAAGAGGGAAAAAGATGAGCTTTCTTAATGGAGAAGAAAGGGGTTGTGTGTTTGATTTGTGTTTAATGAAGAATTAGGTTAAGGAAATATGAGATGTGTGAGTTATGAAGGAAAAGTCAAAGACGATTTCCAAAGTCCAGAAAAGTCAAACTAGACTGAAGACGGCTTTTTCATGAAATCTCGTAGAAATTCCAAATACGAACTCGGAAATTCAAAATTCGACTCGGAACTTAAAAAGCTAATTTAAAACTTAAAATTACTGAGACGATTTCGTAAAATATTTCTACTAGAAAAATAGGGTACATTTGCGGGTGTTACAACAATGCCGCTTCAGAGGCTGCAAAGGAAGCTATATGGATGCGTCAATTCTTACAAGGACTTGCCATAGTTCCTAGTTCGAATGACCCGATAACCATCTATTGTGATAATAGAGGTGCCATCTTCCAGGCTAAGGAGCCTAAGTCTAACAACAAATCTAGACATGTACTTCGGAAGGCTCACATGATCAGAGATTACGTGGAGCAAAAGGAGATAGTGATAGACAAGATTGCTACGGATGATAACATAGCAGATCTGATATAAAACGCGGAAGCAATTAACGATTGTGTCTCGAAGTTCTGAACAAACAAGTACCAACAGCAACAACAACGGTATTTAACAAATAATAGGATTGTTTGAGTGTTGTTTACGACGAATTAGCAGCAGCAATAGTCAATAATTTGTAACGATGAACAGTAACGCCGATGAACAGTAACGACGATGAACAGTACGTTGAACAGTAAATAACAAAAATAAAAGAGCGATATTTAGCTTCGAGATTCGACCTGAATTCGCAGCTAATAACGAAGGAGTTTGCAGCACAAACTACGATCGCAAATGACTTGAAGTTCGTTCTCAAATCAAAGGAATTGGTGATCAAACTGATCGGGTTTTCTGTGTTTATATTGATGGTTGAATGAAATCAAATGTAGCAGCATACAAGCCTTATATAGGCAGCTCTAGGGTTAACTAATTGATCTTCTAAAAGATCTTATTCTTGCACAATAAGATAACCTAATTCTAGGAAAGAAATAACAGAATATAAGCTAACAAAATATCAAATGCAAATAAGGAAATTACGGAAATAGCACTGCCAAGCTCAAGGGTTATTAATGATTAAGACCCCGACTCCTTGGACTTGGTTATGCGTGCCAATATAGCCCAACACACAAGCATCATGAGCAGCCCCTTCTTGTACGTTGCTTGGCCCAATCGTGACCTCTTCCACAATGTTATCCTCAAACGCATCATCCGCTCCTTCTTGAAAGGGAATTGACCTCAATTCCGACAGCCCTTCATCATCGACGTAAGGCGAGAGATCCCCTACATTAAATGTGGCATGAACGCCATAGTCACCAGGAAGTTCGAGCTTATATGCATTATCGTTCACCTTTCCAACTATCTTGTAAGGACCTTCGGCTCGAGGCATGAGCTTGTTCTTGCGTTTTCCCGGAAATCGTTCTTTCCTTAAGTGAAGCCAGACTAGATCACCAGGTTCGAATAGCCTTGCCTTTCGATTCTTGTTCGATCGTTTCTTATAAGCCTCATTTACCATTTCAATTCGCTTTTTCACTTGCTCATGTAACTTCAGCATCGATTTCAGTTTGGATTCGGCATCCTTGTGCACCAACTCATCACTAGGAAGTGGAATCAAATCGATGGGCAGGTATGGATTAACGCCATAGACAACTTCAAAAGGAGAGTGCTTCGTTGCTATGGTTGGAGTTCGATTGTATGCAAACTCGGCATGAGCCAACTTCACATCCCAATCCTTTTGTGTCTTACTTACCAGCCCTCGCAGAATAGTGCCAAGAGTACGATTAGTGACCTCGGTTTGCCCGTCAGTTTGGGGGTGATGAGAGGTACTAAACAGCAACTTCGTACCCAACTTCCTCCACAAAGTGTTCCAAAAGTAGCTTAGAAATTTTGAATCTCGATCGGACACAATCGTTCTTGGAACCCCATGTAACCGCACTATCTCTCGAAAATACAAGTCAGCCACATTCGCAGCATCGTCGGTCTTGTGACATGGTATGAAGTGAGCCATTTTGGAGAAACGATCAACCACCACCATTATAGCATCCTTACCCCGCTGTGTTCTTGGCAAAGCAACGATAAAATCCATTGAAACATCCTCCCATGGCCGATTAGGAACCGGTAATGGTTGATACAAACCTGGTTTGAATTTGCTCTTTGCGAGATGACAAGTCGTGCACTTGCTTAGCAGATTTTGAATATCTCCCAACATCTTTGGCCAATAAAAGTGTTCGTGCAAGATTTCAAGGGTCTTTTGAGTGCCGAAGTGACCAGCTATCCCCCCACCATGTGCTTCTCGAACTAATAATTCCCGAACTGGATGTTTAGGAACACACAAGCGATTATTTTGGAAAAAGAAACCGTCTTGCAACATGTACTCTTTGAACGGACCAGCAGCACATTGTTTGAAAATCTCACCGAAATCAGCATCTTTCATGTAGTAATCCTTTAACATCTCGAAACCAAGTAGCCTTACTCCAAGAGTTGTGAGCAAAGCATACCTGCGAGATAACGCATCAGCCACGATATTGCTTTTGCCCTCCTTGTATTTGGATGAGAAATGAAATGATTGAAGGAACTCGACCCATTTGGCATGTCCTGGATTAAGTTTCTGCTGCCCGTTAATATACTTCAAGGATTCATGATCGGAATGTAAAATAAAATGATTCGGCCTCAAGTAGTGACTCCAATGATCTAAGGCTCGGACAATAGCATAGAATTCCTTGTCGTATGTCGAATAATTGCAGCGAGCTCCACCCAACTTCTCGGAGAAATAAGCTATGGGACGCTTCTCTTGGACTAGAACAGCCCCTATTCCAACATCACTAGCATCGCACTCAACTTCAAATGGTTTTGTGAAATCAGGTAGTGCAAGGATCAGTGCTTCGCATAAATTTTGTTTGATCAATTCGAAAGCTCGTTGGGCTGCTGTACCCCAAATGAATGATCCCTTCTTCAAACACTCGGTAATAGGACTCACAATTGTGCTAAAATCTCGAATAAAACGACGATAAAATGAAGCTAACCCATGAAATGATCGTACCTCTGTCACGGTTGTAGGTACTGGCCAGGAGCGAATAGCTTCTACCTTAGTTTTATCCACGGACACCCCATGCTTAGAAACGACATAACCAAGAAAGATCACCTCATCAACAAGAAATGAACACTTCTCGGTCTTACCATAGAGCTTTTGAGCCCTCAATGCTTCGAAGACAGCCTTTAGATGGTGCACATGCTCATCTATGCTTCTACTGTACACAAGTATATCATCCAAATAAACAACAACGAATTTGCCAAGGAAAGGTTTGAGTACCTCGTTCATTAGTCTCATGAAAGTGCTTGGGGCATTCGTTAGCCCGAAGGGCATTACCAACCACTCATACAGACCGTGTTTGGTCTTGAATGCGGTCTTCCACTCGTCTCCCTCCTTCATTCGAATCTGATGGTACCCACTTCGCAAATCGATTTTCGAAAACACCACCGAACCATGTAACTCATCCAACATATCATCAAGTCTCGGAATGGGAAATCGATACTTGATAGTTATGTTGTTGACAGCCCTACTATCGATGCACATACGCCATGACCCATCTTTCTTTGGAACTAATAAGACCGGAACAGCACACGGACTTAGGCTCTCACGCACATACCCTCGTTCCATCAACTCTTCGATTTGGCGCTGCATCTCTTTGGTTTCTTCGGGGTTACTACGATAAGCTGCCTTATTAGGCAATTGTGCACCTGGTATTAAGTCGATTTGATGCTCGATTCCTCTAATAGGTGGTAAACCACTAGGCAAATCATCGGGGAATACATCTGCAAATTCGAGGAGTAAATCATTAATACCACGATGCTCGCTTATTTGTGGTTGGGGCTGATTTATGGCTAAGAGCGCATAAACATATCCACCATTGTCGAGCACTTGTTCCACCTCTCTCTCATTAGCAAACATTGCTAAGCTTGGTTTCTTACTCCTGCCCGAATGCATAGAACGAATAGCCTCCGGTGTCATAGGCTTCAATGTGATCTGCTTACCATTAGTCATCAAAGAATACTCATTACTCCTTCCATGGTGCGTTACATCCTTATCAAACTGCCAAGGACGACCCAACAACACATGACACGCATCCATAGGAATCACGTCGCACAACACCTCGTCTTTGTAAGGACCCATTGAAAAATTCACCCTAGTCTGTTTCGAAACTTTAACTTTGCTTCCATCATCGAGCCAATGTAAAGTATACGGTTTTGGATGTGGTGTAGTTACAAGAGCAAGTTTATCAACCAACTCCGTTGCAGCAACATTGGTGCAGCTACCACCATCGACAATCACGCTACACCACTTATCATTAATCTGGCATTTCGTGTGAAAAATTTGGTCACGTTGCTCTCCCTTTATCGGTTCATTCTTCGAGTGCAACATTCGTCGTAGGACCAATGAGGTATCATAAACAGGTGCCTCATAGGCTAAGGAGTCATCCTCGGCCTCCTCACCTCGATCTAACACAAACAGCCCCTCCTCCTCGATAGCCCTATCGTAGGACAACTCATCACGCAAATCCATGGCCTCTCGTAGAGTAACAACTCGTTTATTAGGGCAATCACTTCGGAAGTGACCAAACCCTTGACATTTAAAACAACGAACATTGGACATGCTCTTTTCTTCGTTACTCGGTTCTGGTTTGTCTCGAACGAGCGTTTTTGGTGTGGTAGCAGCCGTGACTACAGTAGACACGGGCATTCCAGCCCTAGCTCCCTCGGTTCTAGGCCAAGCATTAGTCTTAGGGGTATAACTTGTGCTAGATCGATTAGCTTTCAACTGATTCTCAACTTTCAAACACAATTGGCACAACATATCAAACGAACTATAGGGCTGTAAGTCTACGGTGTTTGCAATGTTTCTATTCAATCCCCTACAAAACCTAGCCATCTTTTGCTCCTCCAATTCATCCAACTCGCACATTAAAGCAAGTTTCTCAAATTCAGCAATGTAATTGAGTATCGACATACTACCTTGGCATAGTTCTGCAACCTTTCTATATAAATCGATCTTATGACTTTTGGGAACATACCTCTTTCTGAGTTTTCGTTTGAGATCCTCCCATGAGTTCAGTTTATCCTTCCCTTCTCTTGTTCGTTTTGCCTTGAGATTTTCGAACCAAAGTGATGCACTCTTCACCAATTTCAGAATAGCGTACTTGCATCGCTTCTCATCGATCACATCCTTGAAATCGAACATCCTTTCAATTTTTTGTTCCCATTCCAAGTACTCCTCCGGATCTGTACTACCATCGAAGTCTAGTAGTTCCGTTATCTTAAACTCGTCGATGGACCTGGTAGTCTCATTCCGTCTTGCACCCATCATACGATTCCCTATATCTGGGTTTGCACGCAACAAGTCGCGCAACTGTTGTAATATGGTTGCATCGTCTCCCATCAACCTATCTCTGATGCCACAAATGATATAAAACGCGGAAGCAATTAACGATTGTGTCTCGAAGTTCTGAACAAACGAGTACCAACAGCAACAACAACGGTATTTAACAAATAATAGGATTGTTTGAGTGTTGTTTACGACAAAATAGCAGCAGCAATAGTCAATAATTCGTAACGATGAACAGTAACGCCGATGAACAGTAACGACGATGAACAGTACGTTGAACAGTAAATAACAAAAATAAAAGAGCGATATTTAGCTTCGAGATTCGACCTGAATTCGCAGCTAATAACGAAGGAGTTTGCAGCACAAACTACGATCGCAAATGACTTGAAGTTCGTTCTCAAATCAAAGGAATTGGTGATCAAACTGATCGGGTTCTCTGTGTTTATATTGATGGTTGAATGAAATCAAATGTAGCAGCATACAAGCCTTATATAGGCAGCTCTAGGGTTAACTAATTGATCTTCTAAAAGATCTTATTCTTGCACAATAAGATAACCTAATTCTAGGAAAGAAATAACAGAATATAAGCTAACAAAATATCAAATGCAAATAAGGAAATTACGGAAATAGCACTGCCAAGCTCAAGGGTTATTAATGATTAAGACCCCGACTCCTTGGACTTGGTTATGCGTGCCAATATAGCCCAACACACAAGCATCATGAGCAGCCCCTTCTTGTACGTTGCTTGGCCCAATCGTGACCTCTTCCACAATGTTATCCTCAAACGCATCAAGATCCTCTCACTAAACCGTTAAGACATGATAAGCATGTAGGGCACGTTACTTCCATGGGAATTAAACATGTTCCTGAGTTTTATTAGCTGTTTGTATAAATTAGATACATCTTTATCATATACTAATAATAACTTCATCGTATTGTTTTCATATTTTGTTTTTCATGTGGATTGTATGGACAACATTGAACACCACAAAGTGAACTGAATAACATTATATGTGTTTTGGTCCGTAATTGCCTACATGAGCTGATAACTCTGGCTATTACATTGTTGAGTCGATTGATGGTGGGTTCAACGAGCCATAAGTCAAACTGTTGACTGATCGATCACAAATACGAGTTATAAGGATACCTCGTAGGACATTGTAATTTGTGACGACGTTATAGAGTCCTAAATGTTTAACAACATTCGGTGCCAGGTCGTGGATAGGACGTCCATAGTGTTCCTAGAGTCGATTCTTTTGACTATCGACTGTCTCTTGAGATTAAGGCAGTTTTTGGGTGACTTTGGTTTCTTTCTCACGGTCGACCGTAACAGGAGGCCAAGCAGATTTTTACTGGGTCATTTCATGCTGTGCTTACATCTGCAAAATTCGAGTTGAAGAAAATATCCAACCCTTTATCAGGTTTTGTTATTTCTCAGGGCCACTCGAGGACTACTAACTGAAATGCATGGCCATGCTCGAATAATGATTCGTTTATCAGTTGAGTTTCTCTCTAGTCGGGAAAACCACTCTTGATACTGATCACTTGTAAAATACGACCTTTGTGAATGCAGACTTTGCAAATTGTTTTACATTGAGTGGGAGAAATTTAAGGATAAAAGAATCGGTTATCGCACATACACTTGTAAGGACAAGTGGGAGATTGTTGGAGCTAGTGTCCTCCATAGTTAGTGTGATAACAGCTAAGGTTCACAGGGTATACTTTGTATTATAATCAGTTGATTAACGTTTATCTATAACGGTTGGCTTGCTAGATAAGTTTGACGTTATTGTCATACAGATGGCGGTGATCAACTGATCCCTAAAAGTCACACCTAAAGGATATGTTTGAGAGATGTGATTATTTTAGAAAATAATCATATTGATGCCTTATTAAATGACTAAAAGGTTAGTCAATGTATTTGACTAAAAGGTTAGTCAAATGTGATGATGATACGATTATTTAATAACGATTAAATAATGTTAGCTGGTAATTGAATATAAAATGTTATATTTAATCAATGTATATAATGTTGGTCTAAACTAAATGTAAACTGTTATATTTAAGTTGGCGGATATGTATTACACGATATTATTATGGTGTATTGGTCCGGCATTACTCGGTTTATGTGACAGTCCATTACAGGTAATAATTCGAATATATATTACATTATGTACATATAAAATTATATGCTAACTACCTAATATAGGTTGAGATAAATAAGGAAACTAGGGTTTTGATTTTGTGGCTTTGCTCTTGCAATCTCACGGCATAGAGGGAGTATTAAGAGCAAGAAAAAGAAACCCTAATTACTCCTAATTTCTCACGGCACACATAGGGAGAAAAATATGTTTTTTCTACTAACTCTAATTGACTAATTGTGACGGCACACACAAGTGAAAAAGAGGAGAAAAATTCTGATTTTTACTCTCTCATTCATCTTCATATTCATCATCATTTTACACACAAAATTAGAAGTAATTTTTGGGTATTCGTTCTAGCACGACGAAGGCATTTCTTGAACCATCTTGGTGTAACGATTAGGAGAATACCTACTTTGGTATTTGTTCTTAGGCCTTTTACTAGGACCGAAGGTTATTTCTTAATCTCTTGTTTTATATTATGCAATTTCATTTATGACTAGAAATTCATATAGTTATAATTTCATTATAATCCGAATTTTTAAAGGGAAGTATACCGATATTTCCCACACCTTTTCCCGTAAAAGGAGCACGAGTCATCTTGCCTAGAAGACAAGATTCGCATACACCATAAGATTCGTAATCGAATGGTTTGAGTACTTTAGATGAAACAAGTCTCTTTATGGATCGTTCGTTTATGTGCCCTAAACGACAATACCAAAGGTATGATTGATTAGGTTCACCTGTTTTGAGCTTCTTGTTTTCTACATGATAGACCTCTTTTGCAATATCTAGAACATAAATACCTCCAATAGAAATGGCCTCGCCATAAACCATTTCATTTAAAGAAAAAGTACAACGATTGTTCTTAATACAAAATGAAAATCCTTCCATGTCTAACACGGAAATGGAAATAATGTTCTTGGTAAGAGTTGGTACATAATAGCAATTATTTCAATAAAACTCTAAACCATTAGGCAATAGAAGAACGTAGGTGCCCACGGAAACTGCGGCTACCTTAGCTAGTGCTTGCACTTCTTTCAGCCCCTGTACATGATTACAAAGGTGAGAACCACAACCGGTATCAAATACCCAAGAAGATGTACTAGCAAAGTTAATATCTATCATATAGAGTGATGAAAGAATTTTACCTGACGTTGTCACACAACCGTCTTTCTTGTCATTCAAGTATTTGGGGCAATTGCATTTCCAATGCCCTTTGCCATTACAATAATAGCAATCCGCCTCCGCGTGTTTGTTGACCTTGGGCTTGGACTTATAAAAGACCTTGCCCTTTCCCCTTGCCGACTTTCTTGAAAAGAGTCTTACCCTTTCCCTTGTCCTTTTTCACCCCAAGGTTCATGTTCTTCATTTTCAATGAAAGAACGTCCTTGGGTTAACTCCCACTAGCCTCAATGTCCCTCTCCGCTTGGGTGAGAAGTGCATGGTGTTCATGGAAACTCTTGTCCATGCCATTCATGTTATAGTTCACCCAAAATTGGGTGAACTTAGGTGTGAGTGAATGAAGGGTTTTACCCACCACCAATTGCTTCGGAATTTTGCACCCTAGACGCTCTAAGGTGTCCGCGTGCTCAACCATTTTGAGCACGTGTAGGCCAAATTTTTGGCCCCTTTGAAGCTTAGTGTCAAAGAACTTCGTAGCCGTCTCATATTAGAGAATTTGAGGGGCTTGCGAAAACATTGACGTGATCCTCGTGAATATCGCATATGCATCGAGAGATATCAATTGGAGTTTGAGTTTGGGTGATATTGACCAAATCAAGACATTCTTGACGTCATTTGCAACCTTTAAATAAAGGTCATATTCGGCCCGAACAACCGCGGACGATCTTGGCGCGGGTTCGGTGGGGGGCTCTTCGACCAAGTAGCGAAGCACGTTATCGGATAACGCGGCGCTCTTGATCGTCGACTCCCATTTAACAAAGTTACATCCGTCATCTTTTAGGACACATTTGTCCATGACGGATCTCAACCATGAGTCCTTACCCAAGGTTGCATTGTTTGATGATGTTGACATTGTGCGAATATGGTTACTACAACAAAAAGAAATATATAAACATTCATTGTTAATTTACTTGAAAAACATTTTAACAAGTTTAGCAGTTATATAATGACCCCTCACGAAATTAAATAAGTGATTCCAAGACCCATCTTTAGACAAAAATAGTCATCGTATGCTACTTTTATCTAAAAATGGTAAGTCAATACTTGACTAATTCTACCCTTAGAACTCTTGGTTGACGGATTTCAAATAAATCCATCACCTAGTCCCAAGATAACGCTTATCTCGTTGAGTCCAATCCAATTTTAGCTTGTGATCGTATCACCCTACTAACCCGAGGTAAAAAGGGACCCACGAGCGTGGTAACCCTAATGAACACGGGATTCATAGGTGTTACTAATTGGTAAGGCAAATCTTAATTTTTAAATATGTGAGAGATCTTGTCAATTTAGTTATTAATTCCCTATAAGTGAACTAAGTCGGTGAATTGTGAATAACGTTGAATTGACAATAGCGGAAAATAAAATGCATGTGTGACGATTTTGGCATGAGCGGAAATAAACAAAGCAACAAGCAACGAAAAAATCCTAGTATGGCCACCTAGCTAATCAAATTAACTAGATAATTAAAAATTCGGAAACAAACTCCTTGGTCCCTTGCCTCTTCTCTTGGAACGCCTTCCAAAAATGGCACCGTCTTGAGGGAGTCACCGGTCTTCATAAAAATAATTACAAATATACAAATATACAAATTCCTATTATACATTTATTCAATAAAATGAAATTATTAAATTATACAAACCGGCGATACGAGATCGCCATAAAATTACAACCAAACCGTTATTCCCTTACATTACGGGTAATAACGATTAAAAATAACTAGGCCATACTAGGTACAAAATTTGCATAAATTATTAAATAAATGACATTCATTCATTCAACCATAAATAAAATAAATTGCTGCAAAATTCATGCCAAAATCGCCCTAAACACATTCATGCTCATTGTAGCTCGATTTTACGGGATTTATTGATTTTTAACCATTAAAAATCAATATCAACATTTAAATCTCATTTAAATTCAAAATAATTAACTAAGATATTTTAGAACTCAAAATTAGTCCCTACTAATTTTGTTGGTCATTAATTAGATTGATTTGATTTCATTTATTAAATATAACTGTTTAATCATAACAATTATGAAATAAACCCAAACATCATAAAAACTTGAAACCAAAAATTTTGTACAATCTAGAACATTTCTAGGAACTCCAAAAATAAAAAATATTTGCTCAAAAATTTAAATTAATTTTATGAACAAATAACTTTAAATTTAATGGTTTTATCAAATAAAAATCATTAAATATAGTAAAACAATGAAACAAATTATGAAATGTCACCATGATGATCACCATCAGAATGTAAAATGTACCAAAAAATTTTATGACCAGAAAAGGACGTTTCAATTTTATGAACATTATAATCTCATATTATCGACTTTTATCGTATAAAAATCAATAAACATGCAATACTTAATTAAAAGTCACGAAATTTTACATACAATATGTAAGATATGCATGTGAGATCATATTAAAATTTCAAGGCCAGTATCAACATGCAAATATTTTTAGTTAACTTTTAACTCATAAAATGCATGTTAACTCGGTTTAAAAGCCAAAAATCAAAATAAATAGAAAATCAATCCCTAAAATCACGAAATTTGACCAAAACATTTTGAGATCAGTAGGTATACATGCACCAAAAATTTTCGTCAGTATCATATTTTAACTCAAATTTTTGATTTATTAGTTATCTTATAACTTTAATAAAAAATGTCCAAAATGAACATGCATGCTACAAGCTAGCTCTGATACCACATGAAAGTCCATAGAACTTAATTAGACTCCTCTAACTAGTTACTAAATTACTTGTTAATTTAGTATTTAATGATCTATGTAACATGCATGCAAATATAAAGACATTTACATAAAAGAAGAAATTTCCTCACATTGATATGGAAATTAAATGGGCACAACAAGAACTCCTTCTTGGCTTTCTTGAGCTTTTAATATGGATGAACAAGAATAATCTATAAACTAGAAGACCTCCTTAAAGTTGCACCAAGATGATACCAAATAATTTACCCTTATTATTAACTAGATAATAAGATAGATATTATGCTACTAATATTAGAATATATATTACTACACTAGTAATACTTGGTAAATATTAGTATTATGAGAGTTTTAGTGAGAAGGAGAGTTTTTGAGAGATGAATGAAAAATAAGCAAGAATGAACTAGTGATAAATTGAACAACAATTGTCCTATTTAAAGACAAGAAGGTCGGCCCCTATATCACCAAGTGAGTGATTTTTCTTATTATTTTATTGCCATGCAAAGTGGTGGTTTGTTGTAGTGTAAGTGATGATTATAGGTTTACTATTCATGTCATAATCACATGTTACTTGTGAATATGAATAAGAGCAACCATCATCACTTCCCACTATACCATAACCGGCCATGTGAGGCCTTATTTGGTCCATTTTTATTTTTGATATTTGTCCCACAAATACTTATTAATCATATGCTTAATTATCTTGTATAATTAAGTGTTAATTTGATCATATAACAATTATATGACACAAATAAATGAATAATATGTACTTAACATTTTAAGTAATATTTTTACCATTATATCAATATATAATGGGTCCCACAATGCTTAGTTAGTTTATTTTACAACTCCTTGTAAATATAATTAACTAATTACCTCTATCTCAAAACCTCAACTAATTTAGTAATTTAACGATTAATTACTAAGTCAAATCTTATTTAATCATATTAAAATAATATATAAATTTATTAGTCAATTATCGCATAATTAAAAATAAACTAAATCGAATTTGAGTTCTTAACTTAATTTCTAACAATTAACTCTCGTACATATCGAATATATGTAATGGACTAATTAACTGTATCATATACAAATAATTAGTTACTATATGGATTTCATCCTTTAGGTGTGACCGAAAGGAGTCAGTTGATCACCGCCGTCATACGACAGTAACGTCAAACTCTAGTCAGCCAACCGTTATTGATTTACGTTAATCAACTGACTAATCATATATATAGTCAATAAATATCCCAATTATATTCCTTAATAAGATTTATTATGTGGCGCACTATTGTGGAGGACACATACTCCAACAGAAACAATAATAGACATTTGATACTTTTGTGACATTTGGGGCATATTTTTTAACATCTTCCACCTTTTTTTCAATTGACCAAATGTCATTTCAACTTTCATTCAAACATGATGAATGTCGATAGTTGAAATACTCTACAATTTCTTTGGGCAGTCTCAATGATAATGTATGTATCCAATAATTAGTGTCAAATGTTTTTATATCGATTTTCATAAATAATATATTCCGTATAATTTTTCTAAACTTAATTTGTAAGAATTGAACTTTTCTAAACTGAACTTATAAGAGCTGAACTGAACTGAACTGAACTGAACTTATATGAGCTGAACTGAACTTATATGAGCTGAACTTAACTGAACTTATAGGAGCTCAACTGAACTGAACTTATAGGAGCTGAACTGAACTGAACTGAACTTATAGGAGCTAAACTGAACTGAACTGAACTTATAGAAGCTGAACTAAACTTAAAGGGGGTGACTTTAAGTCCAAAAGAACAGGGCCTTACTGGAGCGGAAAAGCGCCTCCAATACTTGGAGGAACAACTAATGTATCTCAACGGAGATGACATCTATAGGGAAAACAGTCGCAAATATGAAGCAGAAAATGCCAAGCTGCCAACCAATTTCAACATGACGGACATCCTAAAGTTCAAGGGGCATGAGAACCCTTTGAACCACATCCGTGGTTCAAGGATTATATTTCTATCAAAGGCATCAAACCAAAGATGTTCCTAAGGATCTTTCCTTCATCTCTCGACACCATTCCCAAACAATGGTTCAACTCTCTAGACCACAAGAAAATTGCAACTTGGGATGACGCTGCAATTGAATTCACCGAACAATACGTAGACAATGCCGAAATTCAAGTCAGCATGCGTACTCTAGAAGTCCTAACTCAAAATGAGATGGAAGGTTTCACCGACTTCCTAAGTAGGTGAAGGAAAACTAGTACCCAATTAGTCGAACGTCCAGATGAGGCCACACTTGTGGAAACGTTCTTGGACAACCTAAAACCCATCTATGCAAACTATCTAAGGTACTAGAATATAAAGTCTTTTAAACACTTAACTGTGCTAGGGACTAGAATCGAAGACGACATCCGAAAGGGACTCTTGTCTAAAACGGTAGGTCGCGGGTATAAAGGCTCAACGAGTCGTTCTTACGGCTGCACTAACAAAACCGATGAGGTCAACCTTATTGAAGCACCCAAAATGAATAACCCTCAAAGGAAGTTCAACTATATCGGCGACACATACTCCAGTGCTTTAAAAAGATTGACTGAACAAGGCAAACTCCAGCCTATAGGACCTACATATTATCCAGAAAAGAAGAGTAAGTTCAAGGAGGAGAATGCTTACTGTGAGTACCATAAAGGCAAAGGGCACGACACAGAGAAATGTTTGAAATTGAAACATGTCATCCAAGATATGATTGAAGATAGTCGTCTACCCCTACCTCCTGGTAGAAAACCTGACAACACTAAGAATCCTCTTGGAATTCTCGTGATCACGGATGAAGAATCCACCTTGAATTGCTCACACCTTATCTCCCCATTTGAAGACGAAATTAACATGCTCGAAAATGAGGAAAGATATTCCACCATTTCTTCTACCAGCAATGACTACATCGCATGGGCTAGAAATTCAAGTAGACAAGTCTCCGAGCTCGAAATCATCGTGACATCCCTACCAATACCGGGTACCACACCCCAAGAAAGCGCACAACGAGCTCCAAATCCTATCCCAACAATCTACAATGCAAGAGGTGATCACAACATGTGACAATCTAGTTGAACGAGTCATCACTTTAGAAGCTGAAATCGTCAGTTTAAAAGACCTCCATACCGTCAACGGAATATGGGCCGATGACTTTGAAGATGAATACCTCACAGAACATTCTCAAACTCGAAATAGGGAAGATCAAGATGCAAGCTAACTCACTCGATCAGGACGTCCTTATAAAGGTGTTACTCAGAACAATCCTTCTACTAATGGTCCAATTACTAATACCACTGTCATCACCCCAAATTATTGTGAGGCTACATCTAGTGACCATCTGCTAAAGCAACTACAAAAGACAAAGGCTTCTCTTTAAGTCTGGCAATTAGTTGCAAGTTTGTTTCCCCATCGCCAAGCTCTACTCCAAGCATTAGCAAAGCTAAATGTAGCACACGACTCTACACCCGACGATGTAGTCAACTTGGTTTTCCAAGATTCACTTTAGTTACATTCTGAGATGTAGTCAACCTAGTTACCTTCTGAGATGAAGACTTACCTCCTTTCAGGGCTAGTCATACCTCGCTTTGTACATCACAATCACGTGTCTAAAGAAAAATATACCCATGACTTTGTTAGATGATGGCTCCGCAGTCAATATCAAACCAGTAAAGATGGCACGTAAATTGGGCATGAAAGAAACGGATTGGACTCCTACCAACCAAGGTGTTCGAGTGTACAATGGGACATGACGGAAAGTAGTGGGACTAGTCAACCTCACCATAGCCACTAGGCCATTCGAACGAAAGCTTAACTTCCAGATTGTAGACATTGAAGCATCCTTCAACATACTTCTGGGAAGGCCATGTATTCACGCTTCTAAAGCAGTAGCATCCACCTTACACCAGAAAATAAACATTCCTCTAGGTGGCAAGGTAGTGATGATCACTTCGTCACCTATCAAGGTTGTGATAGAGAAGATGTCCAACAATCAAGTAGCTAAGAATCCAATATATGAGCTCGGAGGATTTCAGTGTGTGAATCTTGTAGAGAGTGAGTTGGCACCTCTATATTTCGACCTATACTCTAACCTAGTGGTCAACCACATACTTAAATCCCAGAGATACTTCCCAAGGATGCCATTAAACTAAACCAGGAAAAGTACCTTTGCACCATACAAAGAAGGGAACTCTAGAAAGATATCACTAGGGTTAGGATACAAACCCACCAAGGAGGAAACCTTAGAAATGCTTACTCAAGTGCAAAATCGTAAGAGTAAGGGAATCCAGATGCAACCTTATCTCCCTATTCTAAACGGATATTTCGTTAGGGAAGGAAGCCAAGAATACTTTCACGGGTTTCCCGAGTCTTGGCACTATAGAAGAATACAATTTGCTGGAATTGAGGTCTTCCACGATTGCTACTTTATTCCCTCAGAAACGGTTCCTACCGTCAAAACTCGTCAAACACCTTGTTTAGACGAACAAGCAGTTAGCCTTCTGTTTGGAGAAGATCTATTTGTACAAACTGCACAGGATGAGATCATTACCATGATACTTCAGGACGATCATTTCAACCCTACAGCATTGATCAACGACGCTGGTGCAAGCCAACCAAAAGGATGGAGAAAGTCGATCAAATGGACCAACAACCAAGGGAAACTCTTCAAGGTCACTACTGGAGAAGGAGATATGTTCAAAGGAGAGCCAGAAGACAACGAATTTGAGTCGGAGTTGGAGTCCGAGTCCGAGTCAGGGTCTAGCAAAGTTCTTAGAGAGTCTCTTCCTAGTGTCATCCCCCATCCCATTATTTCCCCTAGCCTAGCATCTAAAAGTAGCAACAGTTTGGGAAATGTCCCAACAGCTATTCAATTACCGCCTCTGACTACTAACAGATGGCCTCTTTGTTTCAGCTGTTTTCAAAATATAATATGAATAAATCTGATACTGCTTACTCCTTGTGTTTTTTGGAATGCAATTCTGTTTATGAGGATAATTTTGACCCAAACTCGATTGAATTACCTCCAATATAATCAAAGAAATACAGATGCACGGTACATTAAGATACAACTTGTTAAAACAAGATTCAAAAGACTGAGGAACAGAAGTCAGAGGATGAAGAGATGAACCAGTTCATGAAAAAATAAAAACTCCAGCCCTGGTACATCAAGATACAACAAGAGTTAGAAGAAGCTCGAGAAAGGTCTGCTGCAGGGTATCCGGATTTTATCAGGAATCCCTCTGAACCCATAACTCTTAGTGGCACAGACGAGTCATCATCGGCATTCAGGGTTGGCGCTTGTAAGGATTTTAAGGTAGGATACATATTACCCAGATGTGAGTGGGACGCTACTTTCGTCAGTAGTGCAACAAAGGCATGGCATCGGTAGTGGTTCGAGTCAGCAAGAGTAATGAAGAACTTGGAAGAGGAAATGAAGAATAAACTGAACAACTTCTGCATCATGGATGGGTGACTTTACTGCCCATAAGACTACTCAAACTAGACGACAACGAATTCGAGTCAGAGTCAGAGTCGGAGTCCGAGTCCGAGTCAGAGTCTATCAAAGTCGTTAGAGAGTCTCCTCCTGCTGTCATTCTCACCCCTTTATTTCTCCTAGATTGGCATCTAACAGTAGCATCAGTTTGGGAAATGTCCCAGCAGTTATTCCTTTACCGCATCTGACTACTGAACAGATGGCCTTTTTGTTTCAGCTGTTTTCAAAACTTAATATGAATAAATCTGATTCTACTTACTCCTTGTGTTTTTTTGAATTCAATTTTTCTTATGATTACAATGAGGATAATCCAGACCCAGAATCGATTGAATTATCTACCCATATAATAAAAGAAATACTACAAGAGGGGAAAGGGGCACCAGTCATAGAAAACTCTGAAGACCGAACTAAAACCCCAAGAGCTAAAAATATGGACAACCCTGAATCTGATTGAGAGAGACAGCTTCGTAGACCTTCTACACGAGTTGAAAGACGTTTCGCTTGATCTTACAAAGACATGCCAGGGATCGACAAAGACATCGCAAAGCACCGAATTCCGATCAAGCCAGGTTTCAAACTCGTAAAACAGAAGCTCTGTCAGATGAGGACTGAATGGGCTGTTAAGATCAAAGAAGAGGTCGATAAACAATTCACGGCCGGATTCATTAAAGTTCCGAGTATTCTGCCTGGGTGGCTAACGGTTCCCGTACCCAAAAAGGATGGGCGAGTTCGGGTTTGTGTTGATTTCAGAGACCTAAACAAAGAAATTTCGAAAGATTACTTCCATCTAGAGCATATCGACATATTGGTAGATAACACAGCAGATCGCGCATTGTTATCCATCATGGATGGGTATGCTGGGTATAACCAGATCAAAAAGGTTGGAGAAGACATGCATAAAACAGCTTTCGTCACTCCATGGGGCACATACTGCTACACGGTTATGCCATTTGGACTAATTAATGCTGGAGCTACGTACCAACGTACCGCAACTACGTTATTGCATGACATAATGCATAAGGAAGTAGAGGTATACGTAGATGATATAGTTGTCAAATCAAAAGACAAAAAAGGGCATATCGATAATCTTCGCAAGTTCTTTCGCAAATTGCGCAAATACAACATGAGATTCAGGCAAATGCCTAGGACACGTCGTCACTTAGAGGGGAGTAGAAATTGATCCATCCAAGATCAAAGCTCTAATCAAAATGCCGCAACCCCAAACAAAGAAGGAAGTTAGAGATTTCCTGGGCAAAGTGCAATATGTGAGTCGATTCATATAAAAACTAACTATGATATGTGAACCTATTTTCAAAAAACTAAAGAAAATAGATCATACCATGTGGGATGATGATTGCCAAAAGGCGTTTGACAGAATCAAGTGGATATTAGCAAAACCATCAGTGTTAATCCCTCCCCAACGATATCAACCTCTTAGTTTATATCTCACAGTCCCAGAAAAGGCCATGGGGGCTATGCTCGCACAAAATGTGGGGAAAGAAGAAAGTGCAATCTACTACCTTAGTAAGAAGTACTTATAATTTGAGTGCAAATACACACCTCTTGAAAAGACATGCCTCACTCTTGTGTGGGCAACAAAGAAGCTATGTGATTACATGCTTAGCTACTCGGTCAAGGTGTACTCCAAAATGGACCCCATCAAATACCTCTTTAAGAAACCCGTCCTCAATGGACGTCTAGCAAGATGGACTTTAATGCTCTCAGAGTTCAATCTCAAATACGTACCTCCGAAAGTCATAAAAGGATGTGTCGTTGTTGAGTTTTTCGCGGACAATCCTATCAACGACACCGAAGCAATCAATATGTGGTTATTTCCAGACGAGGATATATTACAATCGTGTACAGACTCCTGCGACCTCTACTTTGATGGTGCATCGAATTTAAGAGGGTTCGGAGTTGGAGTGTTGCTCATTTCTCCTGAAGGGGCGAGAATACACAACTATCTGTCAAACTCGACTTCGAGGTGACAAATAATGCAGCAGAGTACGAAGTTTGCCTCATTGGTTTACAAGCGGCAGCTAGTCTAGGCATCAAGAACCTTCGACTGCATGGAGACTCCTCCTTGATAATCAGTCAGGTCAGGGGATCGTGGAAAATTCGAAGTGAAAGTCTAGCACCCTATCAGGCCAGGATAGATCAGGGTTCCCAATTCTTTGATCAAGTCACTTATCTACATCTACCTCGCGAAGAGAATCAATTTTCAGACGCTCTTGCGAAACTTGCAGCCTTGATCCACACTCCAGACAACATGATCAACATGCCTTTGTGCATCGAATGACGGTCAGAACCGGCTTATGTTTACCAACTTACGGACGAAGAATTGAATCCAGAGGAACCCTGGTTCCAGGTCATTATAAACTTCAAACTCAACGGTACATACCCACCAGAGATAAATAAGAGGGGACAACGCGCCATACAGTTTACTAGCCTCTAAATACCTCCTCATGCAAGGAGAATTGTACAGAAGAACACCTCTTAGTTTTGTCTTGCGTTGCATTGATCGTTCACATGAACGAAAAGTAATGGAAGAAGTACATGATGGAGAATGCGGTCCTCACATGAGCGGGACAATGATGGCAAAGAAAATCACACGTCTAGGATATAATTCGACAACTATGGAGTCGGATTGTATTAAGTACATCAAACACTGCCACAATTGCCAGATCTTCGGAAATGTTCAGCATGTTACTCCCTCATTGCTTACAGCATGACCTCCCCTTGGCCATCTTCTCCTTAGGGAATCGACATCATTGGAAAGATCACCCTAGCTGGAACAGGAGGTCAATGTTTCATCTTGATAGCTATTGATTATTTCATCAAGTGGGTCGAAGCGGCCCGCTACACTAGTTTTACTGCCAAAAATGCGGCAATGTTCATACAAACCAATATCATCTGTCGATATGGTTGCCCACATGAAATCATCAGTGACAATGGGTCACACTTCCAAGCAGAGACTGAGCAGTTGCTAGCCAAATACAAGATCACTCATCATCATTCCTCGCCTTAGCGATCTCAAACTAATGGCGTGGTGGAGGTAGCTAACAAAAATGTCGTCACAATCCTCAAGAAAATGATCGTCAATTACCGTGATTGGCCAAGTAAGATACCCTTCGCGTTATGGGGCTATCGCACTTCAGTTAGGATACCCATTGGGGCCAATCCTTTCTATTTAACCTATGGAATGGAAGCTCTACAACCAGTAGAGCTAGAAATCCCATCTCTAAATATTCTATTAGAAAGGCAAATCCCAGAAGCTGATTGGAAGAGGGATAAATATGATGAACTCGTCCTCTTGGACGAACAAAGACTGCGTGCATTAAACAATGTACAGACACACCAAGCACGTATCAAACGAGCATTCAGCAAACGAGTTAAGCCCAAAAACATCAAAGAAGGGGATTTAGTGCTCAAGTTAGTCAGAGCTCTATTACCTGTCGATCCACGAGAAAAGTTCAAACCTAACTGGGCTGGGCCTTTCTTAGTCAAATCTATATTCCCAGGGGGTGCAGTTAAAATCATAGACCTAGACGGGAATGAATTTGTTAACTCTACCAACCTAGACCAGTTGAAACGATACTACCCTTAGCATGCACTAGGAAGTGCACCACGCGCAACCCCACGTGTCGCTCATGCGACACGGAATAAAACCAGCCTCGAGCCAGTTGAACTTAAATGTCGCTATGCTCTTGCATTTTGACATTTGGAAAATCCTCATGTCATCAAATAAATCGAATTGTACTTCTTTTAGGAGTAAGCAAGGCACACGCCGCCTTTTTTTTTTTCTAAGTTAATTACAAGTTCTTTCTTCGAACAATCATTCTTTTGCATTTTATCGAACTAAGCGCAGGGTTTGATTTCATTTTTTTCTAATGAATACGTAGGCAATCCTTCATAGGATTCAACCCAGCTATTATTTTGAAATGTAAATAGAAGGACATTTGCGTTTACACTTAAAAATCAACAAGAATAATAAAAAAAAACCATTAGTTTCTTAACTAACTCAAATCTTTATTCATTGTCCAAAAATAATAATAATATTTCATATATAAAGAAATGCTGAAATAAAAAAGCTAAGGCTAGGATTCTAAAAATCCCATCTTTTATTACAACTCAAACATAATACTAATAATACATAATAAAAACTGACTAAGGCTATTCCTCCATCTTCCCCTTCCCTTTGTCATCTTTCTCATCCTTCTTATCTCGACCACGAGGGCGACGCTCCTCCGTTACCTCAGACCTAATTATCAACGGTCATTCTCGAGGTCTTGCTTTCCCATGTCTATCAATCACTACCCTTGCAGCAGGATTAGTTCTCGACTTCTTCGCTGGATTAGTTTCAAGCAAAGCGTTACTGCGCATTCTACAACAGAAGCAGAGTTAGGGATGGCAATTTTGTCCTGGACCGAACCGAAACCGAACCGATCCGAAGGAAAATTACCGATCCAAACCCGAAGTTTGAAAACCCATATCCAAATCCATTACTTAGAACCCGAATCCATATCCACTTAAAAAATAACCGAACCGAATCCATGTCGATCCATTTCATATCCATATCCGACCCGATCCACCCGATCCATTTAAGATCCATAACCGACCCAAAACAGATTCATATCCACCTTTATCCCGATACAAATTCGATCCATATCCATTTTTCTCCTGATCTAAACCCTTTTTAAAATGCAAAATTCGATATGATTTCATTTCACTTACAAAAACTAAATCTTCACAATTTTTTTTGTATCTCTTTAATCCATGTTTTCTTATATTTATTTATTATTTATTTTTCTTTTGTTTATTATACGTGTAAATTTAGCTCTCCTTGTTTTTCAACTTTAAGTATTTCAATTTAATCTGAATATAGATTTGTTTTAATTTCAAGGCAGATGCCTAAAATATTTTTGTATATCGCCTATTATATTTTCTAATTGTTTTTCTACTTTAAATATTTCAAGTTAATCTGAATATAGATTTATTTTAATTTCAAGGTAGATACCTATAACATATTTGTATATCGCCTATTATATTTTCTAATAAGTGCATTTATCTTCTCTTAGAAAGACAAATCACATAATATGTGATAATGTAGTTTAAGCTTTTTATTTAATAATTACTTCTTATTTATTCATTTATTTACAAATGGAATATATGTTAAAGATATTTTTATGTTTTCTTATTAAAACATATTCGCTCTTATTTCATGTAATCTTTCCCTTTCATTTGGGCTATAGGATTAAGGAAATGAATTTGGAACATACAAAACACTCTACTTCACATGCAATTAAATATGGACCACACAAAAAATACAACCCCAACACCAAAAATGGAAATAGGGAAGAAAACATTAATGGACCAAATAGGAAATAGGGAAGAATAGAATAGGAGGGAGTACAACTTTTGCATTGTTTCAGGGATTCTTCACTCGTATGAAAGTTTCAAGACCTTTACGTACTGAGAGTGTGTGGAATGTCAACGCTCTCGCAATTATTTATATAATTATTAAATATGGTACACTTTCACAATGAGTAAGGTTCTTTTGAGTCCAGTATATATGGTGAGTCTTTGAATCCTATTTTCAGCCACACATTTATTACGATAGAGAGATGTATAATTGTAATGGTGTACGAGCGTTACTCCAACCGCGAAGAGTGTAACTGTAATTTTAAATATAAAAAAATTCAACTTGTTTGATTTCGAATAATAAAAAATTGAATTTGGGTATTTTAAAACAAGTTTATGTAACTTCTCGGCGTTTTTTAGTATAAATTTAATGCTTAACGAGTGTAACTTTAATGCTTAACGAGTGTAACTTTAGTCTACTTTAAGCCATTTTCAATATAAAAATTTGAATATGTAATAATAATGTATTGATTTTGACATTTTTATACGTAAACTCACTACTTTCTGAGTGTAACTTTAATGGTTCACGAGTGTAACTGTAATGTTTTAAATTTTTTTTTGCTATTTTCCAAATAGGTATGGGTTGGGTTTCTAATGGGTATGGGTCGGGTTGAAGTGGGTATGGATCGGGTTTTTGATCGGGTATGGATAATATAAAAAAATGGTGGATCGGTTATGGATAATCGGTTTTTGGATATGGATCGGGTTTGGATATGGATTTGTGATCCACTAAAATTGTGGATTGGATATGGATTCTTCAAAAATCGATCCAACCCGATCCATTGCCATCCCTAAGCAGAGTACCTTGCAGCATCTGAAGCTGGAAAGGAAGCTGTGTGGATTCGGCAATTTTTGGAAGGACTAGTTGTAGTCCTTACTGCCAAAGCTCCTATCACGATTTATTGTAATAACAGTGGGGCTATCTTTCAAGCTAAAGAGCTCAAGTCTAGTAATATGTCTAGACATGTACTTAGGAAATATCATGTAATTAGAGATTACGTGGAAAGAAAGGAAATTCACATTTGTAAGGTTGGGACATATGATAATATTGCTGATCCTTTAGCCAGCCTTTATCAAAGGCTAAGCATGATGGTCATATCGTCACAATGAGATTGAGACGAGTACCATAATTCCTATATATTATGTAATATGTAATAATTGAATGTTGTATTAATTATTTCATATATAATTGCATTCATTGTTCGAGTTTTATTATAAATCTTTTATTTAGTTTGACTAAATTTATTACTTTGTTTATCCAAATAGATTGTAAGACAATGTTGGACCCTATTCAAGTGAATAGGATGAACTTAGTATTTTGTCCCTAGTCACTTAATGAGGTGACGTCTCGAAGTGACTAGATTGTAAGTAGATCGATGGTTGGTTCAGCACCATGGGGTCATGGAGATGACTGGTCGATTACATAGACAGACTGTATGACACTTTGTCGGACAGTGACCATTGAAGAGACCCTTAAATCAATTAAATGATGCATGGTCATGGCAGGGTCTTCTATCGTCTATCTGAGTCGGTGCAGTTTCCGATTTGTTTTGGTTGATGTTCTAGGTCGTGCCGTGAAAGGAGGTCGATGGACATCTTCTGGGTCATGGTGATCTGTATCATACAGAGTAGATGAATCAACAGGAATTGTCCACCCACGTTGGGTACAAACATCTTCAGGCCACACGAGGAGTAGTTACTGTAAATGCGTGGCCACGCTCGGAAAGGGATCTATGGTAGATTTGCCGGTCAGACAGTTACTCTCCATATCGAGAAAACCACTCTAGATATAATCAATCGCAAGTGCGACCTAAAAGACACCTTGCGTTGAGTGGGAGATGTGATAAAGAGACAAGAGAATTGGTGACGCACACTTATGTCAGACAAGTGGGAGATTGTTGGAGTAGGTGTCCTCCCCAATAGTGCGCCACATATTAAATCTCATTTAAGGAATATAATTGAGATATTTATTGACTATATATATATATATGATTAGTCAGTTGATTAACGTAAATCAATAACGGTTGGCTGACTAGAGTTTGACGTTATTGTCGTAAGACGGCGGTCATCAACTGATCCCTTTCGGTCACACCTATAGAATAAAACCCAAATAGTAACTAATTATTTTTATATGATACAGTTGATTAGTACATTACATATATTTGATATGTACGAGAGTTAATTGGTAGAAATTGAGTTAGGAACTCAAATTCGATTAAGTTTATTTTTCAATCATGCAATAATTGACTAATAAATTTATATCTTATTTTAATATGATTAAATAAGATCTAACTTAGTAATTAATCGTTAAATTACTAAATTAGTTGAGGTTTTACATATATTTTGAGGTCGAGGTAATTAGTTAATTATATCTACAAGGAGTTGTAAAATAAATTAACTAAGCATTGTGGGACCCATTATATATTGATATAATGGTAAAATATCACTTAAATGTTAAGTACATATTATTTATTCATTTATGTCATATCATTGTTATATGATCAAATTAACACTTAATTATATAAGATAATTAAGCATATGATTAATAAGTATTTGTGGGACAAATATCAAAAATCAAAATGGACCATAAAAGGCCACATGTGGCCGGTCATAGTAGTAGTGGAGGGTGATGATGGTTGCTCTTGTTCATGCTCACAAGTCACCAAGTGATTATGACATGAATAGTATACCAAAATCATTTCACTCAACACTACACTCCACCACCTTGCATGATAATTAAAATATGAATAAAAAAACACCCTACATTTGCATGTAAGGGGGCCGGCCATATTGACCTTAAATAGGACAATTGTTGTTCATTTTTCCTTCTTAATTCATTCTTGATTTTTATTCTACATCTCTCTAAAACTTCAACCTCTCACTAAACTCTCATAATACTAATATTTACTAAGTAGTACTAGTGTAGTAATATACACTAATATTAGTATTATTTTATCTATCTTATTATTTAGTTAATAATAAGGTTAGATTATTTGGTATCATCATGGTGCAACTTAAAGGAGGTCTTCTACTTCTGAGATTGTTCTAGGATCATCCTTGATTATAGGTCAAGATCAATAAGAAGGAGTTCTTATTGTGCCCATTTATTTCCATTTCAATGTGAGAAAATTTCTTCTTTTATATAATGTCTTTATATTTGCATGCATGTTACATAGATCATTAAATACTAAATTAACAAGTAATTTAGCAACTAATTAAGGTCTATGGACTTTCATAACCTGCAGGAACAGAAAATACCCAACAATAGAGGCACTCAAAAGAGGCATGTACATCAAACTGGGGGCTCTCGCCCAAAACAAAATCCAAAAATCCAAAACTGGGGGCTTACGCCTGTAACGAAGTCAACATATACAAAAGCTAGTCAAAATGTACAAGTCAACAACAAAAGATAGCTAATCCTCATCACCACCCAACATGGCCCCGGTCACCTCGAGTGCGGAAATCTCGGCATCCCTAGCCTCCTGCTCCCTCAACATGCGAGCCATCTCCACCCGGGACTCCACCAGCTCGCGCTCCAAGTCTCTTTGCAAAGAAATGCCTCGTTTCAGTCACTTCATTTAAAAAATACGTAAAGATACAATAAGAAGGAAGGAGAGGTTCATATATGTCGATCCCGACCACCTGAGAGCACCTCAATGGTCGTAACCCGTAGTCGGTTGGCCACCCTCCACAACCCACATGCTGAGACGGCGCCACCTACATTCAAATAGAAATAAGGTTAAGTCAAAAGAATTCCTATGTAAAGGAAAATGAAAGGAAGATAGCCAAATCTTACCCTCCTCACTAGATGTTGCCACTCCTCTAGGCCAGCGTCGGTCACCCCCTCGCAAAAGTCGCGGAGATTCAAAGTCGTCATGAAACCAGACGCATCAGTGTACTCCAATACGTCAGGTAAGCTAGGGGCTCGACGCCTGCCACCTCGATCTCCTGCAAAAGTCATATGGCTCTTTAAATTTACGATCATTCGTTATTTTCTCAAATCAATTCAAAGTAAACAAGAAACAAGCAATGCTTACTACTATCGGCCAGTACGCCAGTCTTGGGTGAACGAACCCGTAGTAATCCTCGCCAAGACGCAGGAGGGCGTCCCCACTCACATCGGCCAAGTCAGCCACACGGGTTCCATAGGCGTCCTCATCAACAACTGACTCGAGCTCCTAGGACATAGAACCCTGGCCACAAAAGCCAGAGCATCCTGGTAGTCCCCCCAAGGTCTGAGAACCCACTGAAATAAAGAACAAGAAGGTCATTCCTATGATCAATTCTAAAAAGCAAAAGGGTCATTCATACGATCATTTCTAAAGACAGAAAAGAAGGAATCAAAGATACTTACGTGATCTAATTGCAGGGCGTTTATGCCCCTCCGACAAACATCGTACGAAGAACGTTGGGTCTTCCTACGACACATTACCCAATCCCTCACAACGGGATACGCCCTCGGCTTCGGCTCCGTCCTCTTGGGCACGAAGCACGAAAAGTAGAAGTACACCCACGCCTGTACACAAGATAATAATCAATCAATAATCAATATGAAATATCGATCTTTCGATCAAATGAACTATTGATCCTTGAATAAATATATGCAAAAGCGAAAGGTTCATATGTCCAACAAGAGCCCACGACCAACAGTAGCAGCAGAAGTCCCCTTCTCTATCAGTTCTGGCTTGACAATGGCCCTTATGTAACGGGTGAGGACCGCAAAGCTAGGAGTAGCCCAGTCCCAACGAGCTAGGCTACTCAAGTCATGCAGAAAAGGAAGAGGCTTCGTCAATAGCCTCTGCCCCTTGTCTCGGAAGTAAATCGAAGACAAGGACCACCACAGCCAAAGTCAAGCTCTCTGCTCAGCTGTACAAGGAGGAGGAGATATCATCTCTCCACATATCCTCACTTTAGCCGGAGTCCTACCTGCTAAGTAGCCACTGACGTAAGTGCTTGGAACCAACCCAGGAATGGTAGATTCCCCTATCGGCAAGTTCCAGCCTATCAAACTCCTCACCTCCTCTTAGTCAACCCCCATAGCCGTCGATGGCCACTCTAGAGACTCCTCTCCGCATGGCATACCCTAAATCATGTCGTAATCCTCCAAAGTGACCCCGACCTCTCCAAAAGGCATATGAAAGGTCGACGTCATATCCCAATACCGATAAAGAAATGCCCAAATTAGGCTAAGGTTAGTTCGAATCCTCCTCGCCTTGATCATCCTTCAGGCCCTAATCAGGTTCCAGAAGGCTCCTGCCTTGACAATAGCCCTCTCCTCCTCCGTCAACCTCTCGTAAGCCTCCATCATGGTCATGTAGCCGTAAAAGGACCTCATGTTCCCAGCATACTGCATCGATTCGGCTCAAGTCAAAAAAATATCATTAGCATTTTATAAATGAGAAATAAAATGACAAACGGATGCGAAAATATGGAACAGTAACTTACCATACTCTGCGCCGTCCTTTACGACAGATGGCTCTCCGCTGACCAAATGAGATGTCTACCATCCCATTTCTTGGCCCACTCAGGTGCGCCCAACAGCTGGCGTCCACCTCGTCCCACATTGGCCCTCCTCGCGACCTCGTCGGCCTCCCTGGCCTCCTCTAACATCTCAGTCGGTATCTCTTCTCCCGCAAGAGAAGAAGAAGGCTCAAGTTCTACATCCATAGGGGCTGCCCTCGACATAGAAGGAATATCGCATGCAAAGCCGAAGTCATTTCAAGCATGTTTCAAGACATTTCGAGCATTTCGAAACTCTAAAAGGAAGTTTCCTGTCATCTTTGACCGTTTCTTCCAAAACCCGACTACACATGTAAGGGTAGGGTCAATTCAAGTGTATTTCAAAGCCTAGTCACGGGTTTGAGTCGAAAATTCGACAGCATTTCGCTATAGTAGCGATTATGTCCTAGAAAACCGTCCTGCGGAGCGATTACACAAGGGTTCCAAAACACCAAGTTTCATCCAAAATGGACGATCCTAAGGGCGTTTTCAAAGCGATTTTTGATTTAGCAGAGTGACCGTCTCTTTTTTTCAAAAATTGACGAAAACACAAAAGGAATACATGGTTATGTTCCTAACAAGGCCAATTGTTCATTTTTACTATCAATTTCTAGCATACAAATCAAATGGAGGCAAACCCCCAAATTTTCGACATTTTAAATAAGAGGAACCCTAATTTCAAACTATAATTCAGTCAAAAATAGAAGTTTAAATTAAAGGAGAAGATACATACCTCGATTAGTCATGCTTTCTGGCTTGGATAGATCAAATTTTGATGGATTTTGGTTGGAATTTGAGACGTTTTCCAGTGTTTTTGTGTTTTGAAATAATGAAGAAGAGTTTGTCTGTCACGTTTTTACTCAGACGGGGACGAGCACCGGAAGGACACAGCAATTGTTGCGCCCTTCCAAAGGTCGCAGCTCTTGTTGCGCCTTTTCCCCAGCGAGATTTCACTCCAATTTGAAAATTCGTTACAAGTTAGTTACCTGTGGGCCCAAAACTTGGTTCTTTTCCAAGACCCGTGTTTTGACGAGATTCAAAACCGGCACATGACATTATCATCCAACTAAGGACCCACCTCTCGGACATACAATTATTGTATCCATCTTTTATCACCAAAATTTTGCCTGCCACAACCGAGCCCATTCCCTGAAAGATACGATCCTGACAGAGTCTTCCGTATATCCAATCCCTTCAATATATGTTTCCGCAACGAGATTTTGCCTGAGGACAGAGACAGGCAGGTTCTCACATATGACGGCTGGCGAGCCTCATTACGCAACCTCGTTCAACCGACTGGCGAGCCTCATGACGCAACCACACACGACGGCTAGCGAGCCTTATGACGCAACCGCAGTCCAAAAAAGAAGATGCCTCACGTATGCCTCCTTATTATGGCTAGCGCGCTTTTATTCGTAGTCTAACGGACTTTAAACGACCATCCCCGATGGTCGACAAACTTTAAAATGTTCCTGAAAACAGGTCCGTGGTTCAGACCCCTTCAACCGCCTCGCGTCGTCACGTTGTAATCTTCGATTGACCTAATGTCTATACTTTTACTTTTGCCTAGTCCAAGCCTCAGTCAAAGTGGGGGCTCTGTAGATACCTCAGTTCTACACCTTCCACCAACCACCTAGTGATGAGTGGGCCGCATGTTTTGGTACGCGGAACGATTTATAACAATTCGTAAGTTTATCGTCAAGTGATACATCAACTACTTGTCTCTACCCCTTGGTCGTCATCTAAGCGCTGATACGGTCGTTTTGACAGTCATTAGAGTTCATTTGGGGTCCGGGTCAAAAAGCGCTTTATTTTCTAGAAACCGTTTTAAAACTTCGAGTCGGAATGCTCTAGAATATTAAGATTATTTTATTAATATTTCAAATTCTATCTTTTTAATAAAATTATCTCGTATTATCTTTTAAAAGTATAGATCAACCACAATTTCGAAATAGAAACGGGGAAATCTTTATCCCGTGATAGGAAACCTTCGGGGAAATGACGCAGCAGGTGCTGCGCCTCTTCCCCAATCTGTTCCTTCCAAAGTTTGAGTTGTTCTACGATTCTTTCATATTTTCTACTATAAAAAGAGTGCTCCGTTCTTAGTTTTAAAGTACGCGAGTGTTCCGCCCCTTCTCTTCTCTCTCTTTGCATTCTAGACCTTGCTCTAGGCTATCGACATCTACGTGCTTGATCAATCGACCACGTAAGTTCAGATTCTTCTGGGTACCCGTCACGTTATTGAATTGACCAACCAATTTTGACCACTACACAGCTAAATAAAATAATTAATCAATCAATTTTAGTCCTTTAACAAGGCCACTTTCTGCATACATTGTAGTAGAGCTATCGCGAAAACATAAACTTAGTTAATATCTCGTTTCGTCAACATATAAGTATGAGGGTGTAAATCCCGTCTTTTTTATCTTTTATTTATTTATTAATGTATGATTCACGTGAGAAATAAATTCAAAATCGATTTCAATTCATAACCCTCTTCATAAAATCAATTTAGTAGTCATCAGACGTCGAGAAGAAACGCAGAAGCATCTGCGCCTCTTCGAAGAGTCGCAACACCTGTTGCACCTCTTCTAGAGGCTACCTGCTCCTGCTCTTCTTCTTCTTCCTCTGATTTCTACGTCTTTATTTTCTTTTTCTTATTTTATTCCTTTCCTTTTTTTATAGTCTTTCACAATAAATCATTTTGTTCTTGACTTAGATCCCTAATAATTCAATATTAGCGGGTTTTCGTCTTTAAGTCAAATTTGGGTTTTAGAGGTTCGATTCGTTCATATCAAGTCCCTAGATCCGTTATTTATATAAATTGTAGTGTTATTAATATGTTAAATCACTTTTACTTGTGTCATATATCGATAATTAATCGTAAATATACCAAATAACATTAACTGTTCAAGATTCCGACTTCACAGTCAGAATTCAATTCGAGAACAAACGCACCAAGTGTTGCGCCTCTTCCAGAGGACGCAGCTGTTGCTGCGCCTGCTCTGTGTTGACTTCTTTCCCTAAACTTATGTTTTCCCCCATGACGTAGCTTTAATTAGTAATTAATTAACTATTAATCGTATTATCGCCTTTAATCTGTCTTTTAGTATTCAAACCTTTTCCTTTTCTTCAAACCTCCGTTTTGAATATATTTTTGACGTAGATCATGTAATCCGTTTTAATTTTATTAGTCATTGTAATTGCAACATGAGTTCAGGAACAAAACAATCAAGAAATGCAGGATCAAAGCAAGCAAGGCAACAATGGTTCAATCAACTTCACAACAAGCCATGACAATGCAACAGGAGTTCAGTACCAGCTTCAGAACCAAGCCATGTTCAAGCCAAACTCAAGCCACAGTCCAAAACCACCCTCAACTTACCTAAAGAGCTATGTCAATGTCTTGTTTAACCCAAGCCACAGTAACACCAGCCATAGCAAAAGCCAAACAAACAACAACCAACCCATCAGCCTGAAGAAAGCCAGTCTGCAGCAGTAGCCTTGGACAGGGTCCAAGGGTGACTTCCAAGCATAGGAAACTCAAGCTAAGGGGCAGGCTTGGTCCTAGGGAGGGTCTACTACCTTTTTGTCCTGGAAACCTTCCTCAAAAAATGCCAGGAACACACTGCAAACGAAGAACCAAGTCAGCTAACCCACTTTGTAGTCTTTTGAGGAGTAGATAAACTGTCACTATCAGTCTTCCTGTTTTGGCCAAGCTAACTGCACAAACCGTGGCTGAACCTTTTGGAAGCCTTACCACTTCAGTTCATGGCCAGAAAATCATAGAAAGAAGTCCACTCTTAGCCAGGAAAAGCAGCCAGCACAGCATAGGATGATTGCCTCATTATGCATTTCATATCAGTTGTATTTATGAGTTTCTGTAAAAGTACTTTATGTTTCTGTTTTCTTTTGAAGCCAATTATGGCCCTAGATGTAGTGGACTAATAGGATGTATCCTCATTGCCTATATAAGGCTTATTTTCAATGAATGAAAGGCAGATTTGAAGTAAACACAAAAACTGAAACCTTGTTTATATTTAACATCTCTTGGTTGTGTGCTTGAGAAAGCTTCCTTTGTTGTTGATCGGGTTGTCGCGTACCCTAATCAAAGATAAATAACCCAGACTAGGCTAACAACAAATTAATGTAATTAGGGAAGTAAGGGGTCGATCTCGGGGAGACGGGAGATACTTGTGAATAGTTGTGGTTAGAACTCTACCTTGGACGATTGGCAAATGTTTGTCACTAATTACTAAATAATAACAATGCAATAAAGAAAAGAATCTAGGGAAGTAGGTTCACACATGTAGATTAACATATTGATGAAAATGGATTTAGGATATGCAAATAATTCATTGTGAGTTCGTAAGAATGATGTGTTCATTACAATCATAGATCAGATGGTCTAGCAGGCTTTTTATGCGATTTACTAGGTCTTAATCTACCATGTCATGCTTTGTCTATTCAATTCTCGTATGTCTACCCTGGAAAAGAATTCCATACTAGTCAAATGATTTTGGCCAAAAATCGATAACTATCGTTACAATCCAAACATGCATAGACACAACGTTTTAAAGGCACAATTTCTTTTATCCAATTATCATCTTTTAATTAATCTAACATGGCTATCCTACACTCTAGAAGGGTGACTACTTATGCATGATTAACAATGAAAGGGAAACTAAGATTATAAAACTAAGAATGGTATACATGATAAAGGAAATACTAAAAGAAAATGAAACTATAATGTAAACACGAGAATAAAGAATACCGGAAAGGATGAGCAAAGATCGAAATGGAATGAGAACTTGAATAGGAAACGCAAACCCGGAAACTTGAGTTCCAATTACAAGTAGAACAACTATAATTAAAGAAAACTTAAAACTAGACTAAACTAAACTAGAAAAGACTAAAACTAAACTAAACTAAGAAAGAAGAAGAACTAAACTAAAGAAAGAAGAGAAGAGATGTTGTGTGAGATGAGATTGTGTGAGATGAGATGATTTTGATATGAGGGGCTTGGAGCATCTATTTATAGTATTAGGGTTTCGTGGAGAAGAGGTCGGGCATTAAACACATAGGACAAATTTAGGAAGAAGGAGCCGCAATGCTTGGATCAACACACATCCCCGATCGGGTACACACTTACCCGATCAGGTAAGTCGTCTTCTGGAAGCTCTTGACTAACGCTTCATCTTCCTTTGCTTGACTTGACTTCCAACATCGCCCTTGACCTCTTGAGTCGGGTTTGTTGATAGGGTTTGATGTAAAGCGATGATTTCTTTCGCCTAACTGATTGATCTTCCGACAACTACGAAACTGTCTTTGCTTCTTCTCTCTTTCGAATTAGTGAATCTTCTTGAAATGCCTTTCACTTGGTCAAGCTTGCTTCTTCGAATCGTCGGGTTCTAGGCAAATGCTCGGGAATATAGAAAAAGGGCGTAGAAACGTCACTTTCCCTACAAAACATGTTAGAACATAGGAATTCGCCTAGAAGACGATATTAGCTCATAAAGTGGCTTAACAAAGCACAAATGACATTCAAAACCGAGCTAAAGTGGGGGTTAAAATCATACAAATATTCACTTATCAAACTCCCCCAAGCTAAACCTTTGCTTGTCCTCAAGCAAACATGACAAGCAATACCAGGACAAGGGTTGCAAGCATTGGCTACAACACCATCAAGAAACAAATCTCAACGTAAATCTTTGAAAACATAATGAATCATAACCCAAAAACAACGTGGGCAAGAATGATACATAACATGGCTGAGATTTACATAACGGCGTAGCATAAAGAATTTCACTATAGATTTTCGGCTCTTGCATGATCTTTTGACAAATGGACTCTCACGGCACACTCGAACACTCAATGTATGTAAAAGGTGATTTCTTTATGTGTAAATGTTTGAGACACTCACCTATCTACGACTTATGAAAATGTGTCCGCAGTCTAATATGGTAAACAATTCAAAACACAAGTCAAAGATCACAATACACATAGAAAAGAAGCCGAGAAAAGAAATGAAGAAGGCTTTGGGAAATGGGTGAAAGATGGACAAATAGTTATGGTCATGTGAAGGTTAGAATGAGCTAGCAACTGACCAATGATAAATGAATACTCAATCCAAACTTTCGATTAATTCCCAAAAGACGAATAGCGAAGCCAGAAGAAACGGATTGGCTTATTACACACGAAACACAAGAGTGAACTCCTTCTAAACATTGAATTGACATTTTGAGGAGATACTCACAACTTCTTCTTTTTTTTCTTTTATCGATTTCTCTTTTTTTCATTTTCTTTTTCTATTTCATTCATTTTTTTCCTTTCTGAACATAACATCACTTCTTGAATATTTTTCGTTCTCCCAAATTCACTTTGTCATGAAGGACAAATCTTCTCAAAATAGCACCCATACACCATAGTCTAGCTACTAGCTCAACAGGGTAGGCAGTTTTTATATGTAGTTATTATTTTGTGAAACATTTGTATGAAGGGGCTTAATTTGAGGGGTATTTCAAAGTGAAAAAGGCTTCAAATCTTAGTGAATCATGAATGCAATGCTTATAGGAATGAAATGAGAACCATACTTATGCGTTTTGACATGACACACATCACAAGGAGAACTACACATACCTAGATGAGACTGGGTATAGATGTACCAGCCTAAGGAGGTTCTACCTTACAATATATGTAACTTGCCAAATGTCAAGATCAAGCGTACTCATCTATAGATTCATTCCATGCCTACTGTGTACAAGACTTCCCCATGTATGCACAATTCAATAAATATTGAACCATTATCTTTTGAAAGCTCTAAGTTTGGGAAATGTAACATGATAGCATAGTAAACAAGCAAGCAAAGCATGAAAAGCATTCAATTATGTTCAGAAATTTTTAAATTTTCTCAAAAATCTTCTCTTTCTTTTATTCAAAATTTGAAAAAAATGATAAACTAAAATGCAAAAATGGGAAAATGCAATCCCTCCCCCAAGCTAAACATCACATTGTCCTCAATGTAAGCACAAAGACAAAATATGCAATGAGATGCTTAATGGGGAAAGGAAAAATGAAAGAAGAGTGAAGCTTACTAGTCAGCGCGGACTCCCCCAAGCTAGTCTTTTGGACTTGACAAGGAAGGTCTTTATAGATTCTTCAAAAATTCTTTCATCTGCAAAATAAATCCTAACAACGAAAAAGGGAATAAAAATGCAAAAAGAAAAGGAACACAGGTTGCCTCCCGAGAAGCGCTGGTTTAACGTCTCGCTAGACTCTTTATTAATGAAAATCATTCTTTGTGCCTTAAAAAGCATGTCAATGCCCTTAGAAGTCGATCATATACCTGCGCATGGGCTATACAAAAACATATGTAAGCAATTGACAAGATATAGGCATGAAATATTGAAGGTAAGATTTGATATATCTTATCATTGTGCGCATGACAAACTTCATTGATGACCACTGAGCTGCTCCACTCGTCAGTGAGAGATGGAGTGAAATGTTTAAGATCATGGAACAAACAATTAGTTCCAAAAATGTCATTAGTGGACTCTAATTGGGGGTAGGGTGAATCAAAGGATTGGGAATCAAAAATGGGTGGTTGATCCCACTTAATTTCAATGCTGCGTTCACAAAACCCAGTATCACTTTCAAATAAATCTGGAATATCCTTAGCGAAGGGATTTTCAAAGAAATCTGATGACTCGATCGACCACTCTCCATTGGAGTCACAAATGGGCTTAACAACATCCTTGTCTAAAGTCGCGACTACCATATGGTTAATATCAATAATGGGGGTCTCAAAATTGTCAAATGGAACGACACTAGAGTGACTTTCAATAGAAAAGGTTGGACCATCATCATCGTCATCTATTAATTCATATGATTGGGGAGAATTAGACTCACATGGGGGACATGAAAAAGCACAGGAGAAAATAGACTCACATGGGGGGGCTGAAAAAGCATAAGGAAAATTGATTGGCTTACAAATTTTAAACGTGGGTTCTTCCTTTTGCCCTTTGAGTATTTGAAGTTGAGCCCTGATTTCATTGATTTGCTCTTGGATTCCCAACCGCCGGTGCGTTTCATCCAGAGATTGGGATGCCATAAAGTCCAAGAAAATCCAAAGTTCCTTTCCTCTCTTCTGATAAAAACTTCCAGCACTCAATTGCATAGCCAGGCTACGACACTTAATGAGCATTCCATGAATCACGACATTCCTCATATAGGTCTCATCAAGGGTATACCCAAGAGAGATAATATGTCTACAATAGCTATAAAATCGGTCGAGGTATTCATGGAAAGGCTCATTCTCGCATTGTGGTGGTTGGAAATAGATAGTCATTGAGAGAAAATAAAGCAATCCCTTTGAAAGAAAATATTCCTATTACCTGAAAAGAGTCACTATACTACAAGGAAAAGGTGAGAAAAATCTCAAGGAACAAGTGTTCCTCGACACAAAAGAAAAGAAAAAAAGAAAAAGACAAGGTAAAACTCTACTAATCACAAATAAACAAACCCGTGCTCCCCGGCAACGGCGCCAAAATTTGATCGGGTTGTCGCGTACCCTAATCAAAGATAAATAACCCAGACTAGGCTAACAACAAATTAATGTAATTAGGGAAGTAAGGGGTCGATCTCGAGGAGACGGGAGATACTTGTGAATAGTTGTGGTTAGAACTCTACCTTGGACGATTGGCAAATGTTTGTCACTAATTACTAAATAATAACAATGCAATAAAGAAAAGAATCTAGGGAAGTAGGTTCACACATGTAGATTAACATTTTGATGAAATTGGATTTAGGATATGCAAATAATTCATTGTGAGTTCGTAAGAATGATGTGTTCATTACAATCATAGATCAGATGGTCTAGCAGGCTTTTTATGCGATTTAATAGGTCTTAATCTACCATGTCATGCTTTGTCTATTCAATTCTCGTATGTCTACCCTGGAAAAGAATTCCATACTAGTCAAATGATTTTGGCCAAAAATCGATAACTATCGTTACAATCCAAACATGCATAGACACAACGTTTTAAAGGCACAATTTCTTTTATCCACTTATCATCTTTTAATTAATCTAACATGGCTATCCTACACCCTAGAAGGGTGACTACTTATGCATGATTAACAATGAAAGGGAAACTAAGATTATAAAACTAAGAATGGTAAACATGATAAAGGAAATACGAAAAGAAAATGAAACTATAATGTAAACACGAGAATAAAGATTACCGGAAAGGATGAGCAAAGATCGAAATGGAATGAGAACATGAATAGGAAACGCAAACCCGGAAACTTGAGTTCCAATTAAAAGTAGAACAACTATAATTAAAGAAAACTTAGAACTAGACTAAACTAAACTAGAGAAAACTAAAACTAAACTAAACTAGGAAAGAAGAAGAACTAAACTAAAGAAAGAAGAGAAGAGATGTTGTGTGAGATGAGATTGTGTGAGATGAGATGTTTTTTATATGAGGGGCTTGGAGCATCTATTTATAGTATTAGGGTTTCGTGGAGAAGAGGTCGGGCATTAAAAACATAGGACAAATTTAGGAAGAAGGAGCCGCAATGCTTGGATCAACACACATCCCCGATCGGGTACACACTTACCCGATCGGGTAAGTCATCTTCTGGAAGCTCTTGACTAACGCTTCATCTTCCTTTGCTTGACTTGACTTCCAACATCCCCCTTGACCTCTTGAGTCGGGTTTGTTGATAGGGTTTGATGTAAAGCGATGATTTCTTTCGCCTAACTGATTGATCTTCCGACAACTACAAAACTGTCTTTGCTTCTTCTCTCTTTCGAATTAGTGAACCTTCTTGAAATGCCTTTCACTTGGTCAAGCTTCCTTCTTCGAATCGTCGGGTTCTAGGCAAATGCTCGGAAATATAGAAAAAGGGCGTAGAAATGTCACTTTCCCTACAAAACAGGTTAGAACACAGGAATTCGCCTAGAAGACGATATTAGCTCATAAAGTGGCTTAACAAAGCACAAATGACATTCAAAACCGAGCTAAAGTGGGGGTTAAAATCATACAAATATTCACTTATTAGTTGTGTGCTTGGAAGTGAGTCTGGGTCCTTTGCTGTGTGCTGGGATCAAGTCTCAAACCTCAACCATTGGCTTTGTGCTTTGGTTAAGGATTTATCAGTTTTCATTTAGCATTCAGTCAAGCAAACAGAATCAATTGTGTGAGTGTCTTAGCCTTAGTTTGTCTTGTCTTAATTTGCTTGTTTTCTTAATAGTTTCAGTGCAAATTGGTATCAGAGCTTTGGTTTGTGAGTTCATTTACCTAACTACATTCAAAAACACAAAAACCATCCATGAGTGAAGAGAGAATTGCAGAACTTGAAACCACAGTTCAAGGCCTTGCCAGACCTGTGATCAAAGTCACAAGATCTGTTAATGAGCTCCTTGATGGTCATCTTAACAATGACATGAGGGGAGGTAGAGGTCGAGGAAGGGGAGCACCAATTCCACATGTTGGGGGAAGAAGGAGGCAACCTGTAGAGCAAGAGGAAGCCTCAGACTCACATGGCTCAGAACAAAGCCTCCAGACATCATGACAAGGATATAAAGGTAGAGATTCCTTACTTCCTAGGTAGCATGAACCCTAATGATTTCTTAGATTGGTTAAGGTCTATAGAGAGTGTCTTTGAGTTTAAAGGCTACACTGAAAGAAAAGCTTTTAAGGTTGCCATTATGAAATTAAAGGGGTATGCATCACTCTAGTATGAGAACATGAAAACTGTTGGAGCTAGTGTCCTCCACAGTTAGTGTGATAACGTGTATAAATCTCTTACAGGTTCACAGGGTATACTTAGTATTCTTATCAGTTGATTAACGTTTATCGATAACGGTTGGCTTGCTAGAAGTTTGACGTTATTTTCATTTTAATGGCGGTGATCAACTGGTCCCTAAAAGTCACACCTAAAGGATGTGTTTGAGAGATATGATTATATGAAATATATAATCATATTGATGCCTTATATGACTAAAAGGTTAGTCGATGTATATGAATAATAAAAGGTTAGTCAATGTAATGATGAAACGATTATTTAATACGATTAAATAATACTAGCTGAGACGAATTAAATGTTAATTCGTAATTGAATATAAACTGTTATATCTAATTGATGTATATAATGTAATTATTTAATACGATTAAATAATTTAAGCTTAAACGAATTAAATGTTAATTCGTAATTAAATATAAACTGTTATATTTAATTAGCAAATTATAAATATACAATATTTATAGTTGACGTATATATTATACGATATTGTCATAATAAATGATGTCAGACCGGTATTAATAAATCGACTACAAAATGTTGTATGGACTTATTAATATGTGACAACATAAATGACAATAATAATATATACACATATTATACATTAAATAAATAAATAAAGGAAGACTCCTATCTGGACTCCACTTCCTAAAACAGGTAGAAGAAGAAGAGGGAAGACTCCTCCTTCTACCCTACTACTATTTGCACGGCCAAATAGAGGATGGGAGGAGAGTTATATATAAACTCTTCTTCTCTACATGATCATCATACAATTACTTTTACAAAATTAGAAGTAATTTTTGTTCATTCTAGCACAAGAAAAGGCCTTTCTCAGAACATCTTGGGTGCAACGATTAGGAGAATATCGATCTCGATATTTGTTCTTAGGCCATATTCCTAGGACCAAAGGTTGATTCTAATCTTTATGCTTTTCGTTTATGACTCGTATTTCATATATTATAATTTTCGTTATAATTCTTAAATTTCATGTTGAAATATACCGATATTTCCCACAAAAACCTTGAGGGTAAGGGAGGGAAAGGAGACTCTTAAGTCATGGCTCAAACTGAAAAAGAAAATGAGAGCTAAGTTTTTATCTAGAGACTACACTCAGGACATGTTCATTAAGCTCACCCACCTGAAACAAGACCAGAGACCTATAGAATCTTATTTAAGGGACTTTGAGCAACTCACTCTGCGATGTGAGGTTGTTGAGAAACCAGAACAAAGGATAGCAAGGTTCTTAGAAGGGTTGGATGAGAGGATTGCCAGCAAAGTCAGACTGCAGAACATATACTCCTTTGAAGAGGCTGTTAACTTGTCCCTGAGAGTAGAAAAATTGGGCAAGGAGAAGTCTAGTGCCTCTAAGAAACCATCTAGAGCACCTACTTTCAAACCTTATGTAGGAGTAAGGATAGGAGACCCTATAGTCCCTGTCAGGACTCTTGTCAACACTGATAAAGGCAAGGCTGTTGAGTCAGCCCAAAAGAAAACTATCCCCCTCAAGAAATGTTTTCAGTGTCAAGGTTATGGACATTTTGTTAGAGAATGTCCATCAAAAAGAGCCCTTAGCACTCTAGAAGTTGTGCATTGGGGAGAGGGTGAGGTTTTAGTCTGTGATGATGAGATGGAAGAGCCTGAGGCAGAGGCTAGTGAGGAATTGATTGAACCTGATGCTGGGTTAAGCCTAGTGACATGGAGAGTAATGCACACACAACCCCAACCCTTAGAGGAAGATCAAAGACACCAAATCTTTAGAACCAGGTGTACCATTAAAGGTAGGGTTTGTAATCTGATTGTGGATGGAGGTAGCTGCACCAATATGGCATCTAAGACTTTAGTAGACAAACTAACTCTGGCCACCAAAGACCACCCTCACCCCTACAAGCTTAGGTGGTTGAACAAAGGGGCTGAAGTTAGGGTTGACCAGGAGTGTGTTGAACCATTCTCTAATGGAAAAGGATATGCTGATGAGGCCCTGTGTGATGTGCTGCCTATGGATGCATGTCACCTTCTATTGGGTAGGCCTTGGGAATTTGATAGGGATGATGTCCATCAGGGAAGGGAAAATACTTATTCATTCAGGTTTGGGAAGAAGAAAATCATCTTGGCTCCCTTACCCCCTACCCTGAAAGAAAATCCCCCTCTCTTGACTGAAGCTGCTAAGGAGGTTTTACTGTTGAGTGAATCAGAAAAATACGGTATTTTTGAAACTTTTTACATGCCAAAATAAAAGTACGAGGAATGTCAAATAAATACAAACTAAAGTAGAATATACTACAAAGAGACGTAGTGTGACAACCCTCGCGAATGCGGAATAATAAATCAAACAAGCATGTGAATTATAATGCGGAAATAGGTAGTTTTTAAAAACTTTTATACATGCAAGTTAAATAAAACGAGGAGTGTCAAAATATTACAACTAAGTGCGGAAAATAACAAAGAGACGGAGTCTCTCAAAATGTTAACAAAGAACCAGTGTTTAGCAAATAAGCTAAAATCGTCTAGAGGTTAATCTTCCAGGGACAACGCCCGCTAGCTCACACCCGAACCCCAAAAAATCATATCCAAAAAGGCATCCAAGCAAGCAACCTGTTCATTCATGAAAAAACATGAACGCCACAGTCGTGGGGAGTAACTCCGGGTTCTCCCAGCCATATCACTTTAACGTACTATAAGGAATACAAAAGTAAAAATCAGGCATATTTAGAGATATTCCAGTGAGTTACGATAAGAATAGATAGGCAATCCAATATATAATGATAAGATCATGTGGAAATCAAATCCGAAACCATCATGTTATTCAAAGACTCGGGGAAGACACTCTTAGGCAACCGAATACGCTCACTAGGGCCTGCATCTCACCGTTAGCGGTATAAGTTTGATAAGATTGAGACTCGACAGACAAACCAAGTCAAGTCATGCGATGATCACAATAAATCCAACATATTATCATCCATTCACGAACCAAGACATTGACGGTGTCCAATCATCCAATGACCATGAATACTATCATGAAATCACGCCAATTCACGGAAGACGGTGCCCAATCATGCAATGAACCATGAATAATATCGTGAAATCACGCATTCAAAGGCGACAACACGACGACGACATCTATCACGTCAATGCAACGCACTAGACGTGTACAAGGCAAGTATGATTATGGGCATCCACGGGGAGTAAAACCTTCCCTGAAACGCATCCACGATTCCATTATTTGTATATGTAGACTAATTTCCTCCTGGTAGGACGACGATAATAATACGGTCCTAGTCTAAATCTGGCCAGACTCTCGGAATAACTCATGTTCCGATTCGACACGTGGTAAGACGTTCCACATCCAAGACTCGGGCTTATAAAATATATATGCCGAGTACCCCAAATTCGGTAGATCAATTCACGAAAGAGGCGGAAAAACAGCTCAAGCCTCATGACAAGCGGTACGCTACATGCAAATAACACCACCTCGCAAGTATACAACATTTGACGGCCGGGTCGATCAACGCATAGCGTTCAACTCCCAACAACGTCGTCGTATGCCCACTAACACATGCAATTAAGCAGTAGGATACCTCTCCATTCCGACATTCCAGCCTTACGAACGTGGAGGTAGCCAAGGGAATGAGAGTACAAAGCACAAGACCAAATAGTGCTCAAACCGTATCATTTGTAAAAACCGACTCAACGTGGGACATACCAAAAACCGTCACAAAACATGAGAATAGGGAATCATATAAGTTTAAATATGATAAACATGAGTCAATACATGATACATAAGCATTATAACAAGTTTATGAAGCATAAGGAATAAAAACATAGTTCACCTCTCCAAAACAATGTTGTTTGGAAACCAACGAAAACAAGGGTCCACTTCAAACGGTCATAACTAGAGTTCTATATATGGGAATGCAGAAATTCTAAGTCGCAGTGATAGCTTATCCTCTTACGGTTCCAACGAGTGGTCACAAGCCCAAAAAAAACAAGTAACGAAGGAGATATGATCATTCTACCAAAAAGGGTCAGTGCAGTGAAACTGCACAAGTCACGACCGTGACTTGTATTTCACGACCGTGAAATGGGGTTTCACGACCGTGACTTACATCTCACGACCGTGAGATGTGTTACCAAGTCACCCGAGAACCTTCAACATAAATTCAAGCCTTTTATTTCCAATTCTCATAATTCATTTCTAATAACTATCAACAATCAATATTCATCATCAACAATCATCAAATAACAACAATCATCATCCATAACATGATTCCTAAACTTACTAATCGTATTCTAATACGATTTCTAGCATATAAGCATGTAGAACACGTAAATGATATCGAGTAACCCTTCACCGTTACCTTTACGCGTCTTTAATCGATTACTAAGCCTTCCTAGTAGTCTCCACCTACAAATAGGTAATAAAAGATGAATATAATTCACCTAGAGAAAGACGGATAATTTAAAAAGCGAGAAAGACGGTAATTTTATTACCAATACGGATAGAGGAAGGTAAGAGGAGAAGAATAAGACGAACTTACGTGAATTCTATCGAGTAACGAAAAAGTTACGGGGAATCAAAGATCGAAAAATGAAGAGGGAGGCTAGCTTGAGATTTCTTAAAGAGGAAGTGAGTTGTGTTTGATTTTGAGTAATGAATTAGGTTAAGGGAATTAGAGTATAAGTAAGGAAAAGTCAACCAAAAAGTCAAACTCGCCTTAAGACGGCTTTTTCATGGAATCTCGCAGAAATTCCAAATACGAACTCGGAAATTCTAAATTCGACTCGGAACTTAAAATTCTAATTTAAATCTTAAATTTACTGAAAAGGTTTCGTGAAATATTTCTACTAGAAAAATAGGGTACATTTGCGGGTGTTACACGTAGTCTCTCAAAACGATATCGAATATCAAAGTTGTTAGCAAACTAGCTAAGAAACGTCTAGGGGTGATTCGTCGAGGCCAACGCCCGCTAGCTCACACCCGAACCCAAAAACAAGCAAAATCCATCTAAGCAACATGTTCATCCACGAAAACATGAACGCCACAGTCACTGGGGAGTAACTCTGGGTTCTCCCAGCCATATCACAAATAACATACTTAAACGGTAATAGACAAGTAGAAGCATACATATATATATGCATGTAAATTACGAGAACTACGAGAAAGATAAATAGGCATTTCAATACATAATATATATATATATATATATATATATATATATATATATATATATATGGGTGGGATCCCGTGCGAACTAGAGTTCGGTACGAACTGTACGAACTAGGCTAATATACATAGATACTGTGTCTCACCCAAAACTTTACAGCCACAAATTGAAATCCTCATTTCCTAAACTCTACCCCCAACCCCGAACTCCCTTCACTCTCCTCTGTCATCACCCATCTTCACTTGCTGCCGCCGTCGCACCACCGACGACTAGTGTTGGCGAATCTTCTTCGTTGGTGCGTATCTTCGGTTACCATGACCTCCACTTTTCCTTCATTTTCCACCACCATTGCTTTTTGAACCACCGGAGAACGTCACTGTTGTTGCCGCATCAATTTCTGAGGCGGCGTCGACCTCACAGCAACTAAGCTAATTGTTTTTTTTTTTAATTGTTTAGATCTATCCATTTCTGTCGGCGATGTCGATCACACATAATTTGAACAATTTTTGGAGAGAGAATGAGAGCTTACAATTGGACCTCATAGGTATCCTTATCATGATATTAGGAAGGCTACAAAAGGATTCATGAAAATGAGTTTCTTGGGATTGGTCTGCTTTAGACACATGAAGTTGGTTCAATTATTAGGGTGGTGTCGTAGAAGGGTGATTTGTTGCTTGTTTTTGATTATATGCCTTAATTGTATTTTAGATAAGTATTTGTTTAATTTGACTAATCAAGGTATGGTACTTTTTTTAATCTAACATTGTACTAAAGGATCCCATGCATCAAAAGAAGACTCATAAAGTCATAAGTAAACCAAAATAATTTAAATCTAAAAAGTATTCGATAAAGCATGTTTACACCGTCGTAATGGCTGAGCATATTTGTCGTCTTGGAACAATGCTTTTTTTCGTAATAGACATTCATTGTTAATCGTTTATATTCTTCGTGGAGGTATTTTAATTCGTACTCCCTCCGTCATATTACTAATGATAGGGACAAAGAAATTATTATATTAATTAGAACTCCCTCCGTCATATTCTATAGACATAACTATATTACTCAATACGTAACCATGGCATATAATTAAAACTCGTAATTCGCAAAGTTAGTGGTATGGTTGTAATACTAGATCCACAAATTAGAGAGCAAATACACAACTTCAGTTTAGCAGGTACAATAGTGTATCTAGCTTGTCATAGATATGTACGTATCTAGTACTATAAAAAAAAGCGTCCAACAATTTAAAGGAGTTTATCTAGCATTTCATAGATATATATCTAGCAAGGTAAAAGAGCGTATTTGGTAATCTAAAGGAGTATAACTAGCAATCTACAGAAATGTATCTAGCATGTTATAAATTTATATCTAGCAAGGTAAAAGAGTGTATCTAACAATCTAAAGAAATTTATCTAGCATGTCATAGATGTGTATCTAGCAAGGTAAAAGAGTGTATCTAGCAATTTAAAGGAGTGTATCTAGCATGTCATAGATGTGTATCTAGCAATCTAAATGAGTGTATCTAGCAGGTCTTAGATGTGTTTCAAGCAAAAAAAAGAGTGTATCTAGCTTAACATAAATATGAATCTAGCAATGTAAATGAGTGTATCCAGTCCATGTTCAGAGATGTGTATCCAGCAAGTTAAAGAAGTGTATCTAACCTGCTAGAGATGTGTATCTAGCAAACTATAAGTATGTGTCCAATAACTTAAAATAACGTATCTAGTAACTTACAGAAGTGTACCTAACAACTTAAAAGAGTGTATCTAGCTAGGTAAAGGTATTTATCTAGTAACAGAAAGGAGTGTATTTAGCTAGCTAAAAATATATATCTAATAACTTTCAAGTCTTTGATCCTAAAAATCCGGTCATATAGAATGAACTTAATAGAAATCTCGTCTTGCGGACACAAGGGTCATTAGTAATAAATCGCTAAGATCTATAATAAGAGCATTAAAATCTATTATTCAACAAACATTGGAAAACTAAACAATCAAAGCATATCAAGATACGCTTGTTCGAGTGAAGGGTACGAAACAACCTTGGCTTGTTCGCACAAGAAATACGACTACTTTATGGGCAGTTTGTGTGAGGCTCACGACTAGACCATTAATACACGTATGAGGAGCCCAGATACACATATGTGTATCCAGAGTAATAAGGATATGTATCCATGGTCTGACTTTGTGTATCTAACTAACTATCCACCACCCAACCTTAATCTACCAAGCCCACCAACGGATCTTCACCACCACTGCCAGCACCGCCGCCATTACCACCATTACCATAACCACCAGGCCCACCACGCTTACCACCGGACCCATCACGCCTAAACCAGTAAACCACCACATACCATTCGATTCATTTTGTCACCACTTCAGACCACCCAATAATTAACATCGCATTATCGTCACCATTCTGCTTTCGGCGCCAGCCGTGCACTCATAATAGGTCGATTAAGCCACCACCCAAATGTTCCGATTAAGCCATAATTACAATTTTTTTTTCAAATTTATATTTTGTTTTCAGTAGATCTATAGTGAAAATCACAATTTTTAGGAATTTGAAATAATTAACTCGTCAAAGAAGGTGCGCTGGGAAATCGGCAAATGGATGGCGAAAGTTTACTGGAGTAAGTCGCCGGAGAAAGGAAGTGGTGGCCTGAGCAAAAGCACGCGCGAGAGCATGAAGAAGAAAAAAATAACAATGTTAAGGAAGACTAAAAATCAAGGTCATCGGCGTCGGAGGTTTGTCAAGGTTGTCGTTGCCGGAGCACTGCCAAGTTGGCCGGCGTCAGAGGTGGTGGTTGGCGTAGGTGGCGGAAAGGCAGTGAATGGATGGGAAGAGGATGAAAGAGATTAGGTTTCATTGAATGTCAGGAGGTTGGGTTTGTGTGAGTGTGAGGTAGAGTGGTTGTAATCATGGACGTTGGTTACTTTTATTCAATGACTGAGATGGAGTTCGTAAGTTCGCACCGAAGATTAAGTTCGCACGAGATCCTAATTCTATATATATATATATGTATATATATATATATATATAGAATTGGGATCCGGTGAGAACCACTAAGATAATGAGAACCGTGAGAACTCCGCCTTACCAAATTTATTTTTTAAAAATAACAACATATTTGGGTTCGGCATAGAATGTTATGGCTAGATAACATATTTCTTGGTCGAAAAATTATACGATACTGACGGAAATTGAGGCGAAATACAATTTATTAATTTTCATGCACCTAGTAGTCAGTTTCATGTATCTAACAATTTTCATGCACCTAGTACTCATTTTCATGCATATAGAGCTCATTATTTTCATGCACCTAGTAATTGTTTTATTGCATGTAACAATTTTCATGCACCTAGTGCTCCTTTTCATGCATTTAGAGTTGATTTATTTTATCTAATTGAATTTATGTACATTAAGTACATATTTTTTAATATAATCAATAAATTTTATTTATTTACTGCAAATATTTTGATTGAATAAACTAAACTAATGGTAAATGATCCATCAAAATGTTCGGAACGAAATTTGGTGGAGATTTAGTGAAGGTTCTCACGGTTCTCATTATATTAAGGGTTCTCACCGGGGAGGTTATATAGATCGAGAGAGATGACAGAGCCTATATATACATATATATATATATATATATATATACATATATATATATACATATATATATATATACATATATATATATATATAAATACATGTGAATTACGAGAAGGATAAATAGGCATTTCAATACATAAAGATATGGGCGCGTGAAGTACAAAACTACAAGTATCAGATTACAGACAAACTCGGGAAAGACACCCTTAGGCAACTATATACTCACTAGGGCTTGCATCTCACCGTTAGCGGCATATACTTGATAAGATAGAGACTCGACATATAAACTGTAAGCCTCTGATTATAAACAGACTCGGGGAAGACACCCTTACGCAACTATATACTCACTAGGGCTTACATCTCACCGTTAGTGGCATATACTTGATAAGATAGTGACTCGACAAACAAACCACGCCCAGTCATCCAACGGTCACAAATAATCAACATATAAACATCCATCCAAACATTCGATTATAGTAACATTATCTCTCACGGTTAATGACACGCGCTAGCACCATGTACATAGCAAGTATGATCAATTCGCATCCACGGGATAAGCATTTCCCTGAACGCATACACGATTAACACTTCGTATATGTAGACTCAATTCCTCCTGGTAGGACGACGATAATAATAATCCGATCCTAGTCTAAACCTGGCCAGACTCTCGGAATAACATGTTCCGATTAAACATGCGATACACATTTCGCATCCAAGACTCGGTCAAACACAGAAGCCGAGTACCTTAAATTCGGTCAACCTTCACGAAAGAGGCGGAAAGAGCACAAGCATCATAAACAAGCGGTACGCTACATGCAATGACACCAACTTGCAAAGATACGACATTTGACGGCCGGGTCGATCAACGCATAGCGTTCGCCTCCAAACAACGTCGTCATATCTCCACTAAAACATGCATACAAGCATTTGGGATACATCTCCTCGTTCCGACATTCCAGTCTAACGAGCGAGGAGGTATAGCCGGGGAATGAGAGTTCATAGCACTTAACAATTAGTGCTCAAATCATAATATATGTAAAACCGACTCAAAGGGGGATATATCAAAAACCGTCACGAAACATGTGATATAAGCGAATGGGATATCATATAATCTAAACATGAATATTTAAAGCTATTACGTAAATTTATACGACAATTGAACCGTTCAAACTATTATAAATATAAGTATAAGAAAAGAATGAAAGAAGAATTACAGCGGGGTGTCAGCCGGTCAAGGGACCGGCCGCCGGCTACCCGGCTGGCACTTCAGCAACAAACGAGAAACATTGAAAATACAGCGGGATCCCACCCGGTAAGGGGGACCGGCAGCCGGTCGGCCGTCTGGGGATGACACAACACCAAAAACCAACGAAATACCAAAGTCACTTCTACCGCGTTCCCAGCCGGTCGGCTGACCGGCGGCCGGTCGGCTGGCTGGGACTACATTCACTCGTGAATCAACATAGTTCAACCTTAAACTTTAACTATCATTAATAACTATCATCAACTATCAACAATCATCAACAATTATCAACAAACAACAACCATCACCAACAAACACAAATTCTATGAATACTCCATGAAAGTCCATAGACCTTAATTAGACTCCTCTAATTAGTTGCTAAATTACTTGTTAATTTAGTATTTAATGATCTATTTAACATGCATGCAAATTTAAAGACATTTATATAAAAGAAGAAATTTCCTCACATTGATATGGAAAAAATATGGGCACAACAAGAACTCCTTCTTGTTGTTCTTGAGCTACAAATATGGATGAACACAAGTAATCTCCAAATTAGAAGATCTCCTCTAAGTTGCACCAAGATGAACCCAAATAATCTATTCTTATTATTAACTAGATAATAAGATAGATATTATACTAATAATATTAGACTATATTACTACACTAGTAATACTTAAGAAATATTAGTATATAAGAGTTTTTAGAGAGAAGTTTAGTTTTGAGAGATGTATGATAAAATAAGCAAGAATGAAGAAGTGAAGAAATGAACAACAATTGCTCTCTTTATAGCCAAGAGGGCCGGCCATATGCATCACAAAAGAGTGATTTTTTCTTCTTATTTTATTGCCATGCAAAGTGGTAATGTGTTGTAGTGAATCAAATGATTTTAGGTTTCCTATTCATGTCATAAGCACATGTTGCTTGTGAGTATGAATAAGAGCAACCATCATCACTATCCACTATGTCATAACCGGCCATGTGAGCCTTGTTTTGATCCATTTTGATTTTTGATATTTGTCCCACAAATACTTATTAATCATATGCTTAATTATCTTGTATAATTAAGTGTTAATTTGATCATATAACAATTATATGACACAAATAAATGAATAATATGTACTTAACATTTTAAGTAATATTTTACCATTATATCAATATATAATGGGTCCCACAATGCTTAGTTAATTTATTTTACAACTCTTTGTAATTATAATTAACTAATTACCTCTATCTCAAAACCTCAACTAATTTAGTAATTAAACGATTAATTACTAAGTTAAATCTTATTTAATCGTATTAAAATAAGATATAAATTTATTAGTCAATTATCGCATAATTGAAAAATAAGTTTAATCGAATTTGAGTTCTTAACTCAATTTCTAATAATTAACTCTCGTACATATCGAATATATGTAATGTACTACTTAACTGTATCGTATACAAATAATTAGTTACTATTTGGATTTCATCCTTTAGGTGTGACCGAAAGGGATCAGTTGATCACCGCCGTCAAACGACAATAACGTCAAACTCTAGTCAGCCAACCGTTATTGATTTACGTTAATCAACTGACTAATCATATATATAGTCAATAAATATCCCAATTATATTCCTTAATAAGATTTATTATGTGGCGCACTATTGTGGAGGACACCTACTCCAACAATCTCCCACTTGTCTGACACAAGTGTGCGTCACCAATTCTCTTGTCTCTTTATCACATCTCCCACTCGATAGGGAGAGTATCTGTCTGACCGGAAAATCTACCATAGATCTCTTTCCGAGCGTGGCCACGCATTTACAGTAACTTCTCCTCGAGTGGCCTAAAGATGTTTATACCCAACGTGGGTGGACAATTCCTGTTGATCCATCTACTCTGTATGATGCAGATCACCATGATCCAAAAGAAGTCCAGCAGCCTCCTTTTACGGCACGACCTAGAACATTAACCAAAACCAATCGGAAACTGCACCGACTCAGATAGACGGTCGACAGTCAAAAGAATCGACTTATAGGAATAAGATAGTAGACCCTGCCACGACCAGGCATCAAATAATTGATTTAAGGGTCTCTACAATGTCACTGTCCGACAGAGTGTCACACAGTCTGTCTATGTAAACGACCAGTCATCTCCATGACCCCATGGTGTTGAACCAACCATCGATCGACTTACAATCTAGTCATTTCGAGGCATCACCTCATTGAGTGACTAGGGACAAAATACTAAGTTCGTCCTATTCACTTGAATATGGTCCAACAATCTATTCGGATAAACAAAGTATTGATTTTAGTCTAACTATATAAAAGAGTTTGAAATAAAACTCGTACAATGAATGCAATTATCATATATGAAATAATTAATCCAACATTCAATTATTACATATTACATAATCTAAAGGAATTCTGGCACACGTCTCAATCCCATTGTGACGACATGACCATCATGCTTAGCCTTTGATAAAGGCTTGGTTAAAGGATCAAGAATGTTGTCATCTGTCCCAACCTTACAAATGCCAATTTCCTTTCTGTCCACGTAATCTCTAATTACATGATATTTCCTAAGTACATGTCTAGACTTATTACTAGACTTGGGCTCTTTTGCTTGAAAAATAGCCCTACTGTTATCACAATAAATCGTGATAGGATCTTTGACAGTAGGGACTACTGTTAGTCCTTCCAAAAATTGCCGAATCCATACAGCTTCCTTTGCAGCTTCAAACACTGCAAGGTACTCTGCTTCTGTTGTAGAATCCGCTGTAACGCTTTGCTTGAAACTCTTCCAGCAAACTTTCTTATTCATCATAAAAACGTAGCCGGATTGGGATTTCATATCATCCCTATCTGTTTGGAAACTGGCATCTATGTAACCCTTTACACGTAACTCAATCTCGCCTCCAAACACTAAGAACGAATGCTTGGTCCTTCGTAAGTACTTAAGGATGTTCTTTACGGCTATCCAGTGACTCTCACCTGGATTTGCTTGGTAACGACTTGTCATGCTCAAAGCATATGCAACATCGGGACGAGTGCACATCATAGCATACATGATTGATCCAACAGCAGATGCATAAGGGATCAATTTCATGCGCTCAATCTCCTCGGGTTTAGTAGGGCACTCTGACTTGCTCAAAGTGATCTCACTTCCCATAGGAATAAAGCCTCTCTTAGAGTCTTTCATGTTGAACCGATCAAGAATCTTATCAATATAAGTCTCTTGACTTAATGCTAGTATCCTTTTAGATCTATCCCTATAGATCCGGATACCTAAGAGGCGCTGGGCCTCTCCTAAGTCTTTCATTCGGAAATGTATTCCTAGCCACTCCTTTACAGAAGTGAGCATTGGAATATCATTCCCAATGAGTAGTATGTCATCTACATACAAGACTAGAAAAATTACTTTACTCCCACTAAACTTCATGTATAAACACGGTTCCTCGATGCTTCGAGTGAAACCATTTTGTTTAATTACATGATCGAAACGATGATTCCAACACCTGGATGCTTGTTTAAGACCATAGATGGATCTCTTAAGCTTGCATACCTTCTTAGGGTTTGATGAATCCACAAAACCTTCAGGTTGGGTCATGTACACTTCCTCTTCTAGAATCCATTCAAGAAGGCGGTTTTGACATCTATTTGCCAAATCTCATAATTATGAAATGCGGCAACCGCTAAGATGATCCTTATGGATCGAAGCATGGCGACTGGGGCGAAGGTTTCGTCATAGTGAAGACCATGAACTTGGGTGAAACCTTTTGCCACCAATCTAGCTTTGTAAACATCATTATGTTTATCTATGCCACTTTTGATCTTATAGATCCACTTACACTGAAGAGGTCTTACCTCCTTAGGTAAATCAAACAAGTCCCATACTTGATGGGTCAGTACATTAGAATCCGTTTTCGGATTGCATGGCTCCTAGCCATAGCTTTGAGTCGGGGACCTACAAAGTGCTGGCTTTGTAGGTAGTAGGTTCGTTACTTCAAAAAGTAGCAAATCATGAGTCATCAACCTTCCTCTATCAATACCAATAAGGTATCTATCAGGTTGATGACTAGTTTTGCTTGACCTCCTAGGTTCCGAAGGAATAATGACCGTACCAAACGAGGAAGGAACGTTTTCCTCGTCGTCCTTTTCGGTTTGTGGCTCTTGGACTTCATCAAGTTCAAATTTTCTCCCACTCTGTCTTTTAGAAATAAAATCATTTTCTAAAAAGACTGCATCACGAGACACAAACACTTTGTCCTCGTGTTTATTGTAGAAGTAATAAGCACGTGATTCCTTTGGATATCCTACAAAAAGACATTTGTCAGATTTGGGTGCGAGTTTATCGTCAGACTTATTCTTAACAAAAGCCTCGCATCCCCAAATTCTCATAAATGACAAATAAGGGACTTTTCCTGTCCATATCTCATATGGAGTCTTGTTTGCCGCTGTAGTCGGGCTTCGATTTAGTGAAAATATTGCAGATAAGATAGCAAAACCCCAAAAATAATCAGGAAGCTCTGTTAGACTCATCATAGATCGAACCATATCTAATAAAGTTCGATTTCTCCTTTCGGATACACCGTTTAATTGAGGTGTTCCAGGTGGAGTCCATTGTGATACTATACCACAATCTTTCAGGTGTGAATCAAATTCATGGTTCAAGTATTCACCAACACGATCGGATCGTAGTGTTTTAATCTTTTTATTCAATTGGTTTTCTACTTCATTTTGAAATTCCTTGAACTTTTCAAAAGCATCACTTTTATGCCTCATCAAGTAGACATATCCATATCTACTCAAGTCGTCGGTAAAAGTAATTAAGTAGTGATAACCACCTCTAGCTCGGATAGTCATTGGACCGCATACATCCGTGTGTATAAGTCCTAATACTTCACTTGCTCGTGTCCCTTTTCCCGTAAAAGGAGCACGAGTCATCTTGCCTAGAAAACAAGATTCGCATACGCCATAAGATTCGTAATCGAATGGTTTGAGTACTTTAGATGAAACAAGTATCTTTATGCGTCGTTCGTTTATGTGCCCTAAACGACAATGCCAAAGGTATGATTGATTAGGTTCACCTGTTTTGAGCTTCTTGTTTTCTACATGATAGACCTCTTTTGCAATATCTAAAACATAAATACCTCCAATAGAAATGGCCTCGCCATAAACCATTTCATTAAGTGAAAAAGTACAACAGTTGTTCTTAATGCAAAATGAAATTCCTTCCATGTCTAACACGGAAATGGAGATAATGTTCTTGGTAAGAGTTGGTACATAATAGCAATTATTTAAATACAACTCTAAACCATTCGGCAATAGACGAACGTAGGTGACCACGGAAACTGCGGCTACCTTAGCTTCATTTCCCATGCGCAGGTCCACGTCACCCTTGGCTAGTGCTTGCGCGTCCCTCAGCCCCTGTACATGATTAAAAAGGTGAGAACCACAACCGGTATCAAATACCCAAGAAGATGTACTAGCAAAGTTATTATCTATCATATAGAGTGATGAAAGAATCTTACCTGACGTTGTCACACAACCGTCTTTCTTGTCTTTCAAGTACTTGGGGCAATTGCGTTTCCAATGCCCTTTGCCCTTACAATAATAGCAATCCGCCTCCGCGTGTTTGTTGACCTTGAGCTTGGCCTTATAAAAGACCTTGCCCTTTCCCTTGCCGGATTTCTTGAAAAGAGTCTTACCCTTTCCCTTGTCCTTCCTCACCCCAAGGTTCATGTTATTCATTTTCATGGAAAGAACATCCTTGGGTTTACTCCCACTAGCCTCCATGTCCCTCTCCGCTTGGGTAAGAAGTGCATGGAGTTCATGGAAACTCTTGTCCATGCCATTAATGTTGTAGTTCACCCTAAATTGGGTGAACTTAGGTGTGAGTGAATGAAGGATCTTACCCACCACCAATTGCTTCGGAATTTTGCACCCTAGACGCTCTAAGGTGTCCGCGTGCTCAACCATTTTGAGCACGTGTGGGCCAACCTTTTGGCCCCTTTGAATCTTGGTGTCAAAGAATTTCGTAGCCGCCTCATATTGGAGAATTTGAGGGGCTTGCGAAAACATCGACGTGATCCTCGTGAATATCGCATATGCATCGAGTGATAGCAATTGGAGTTTGAGTTTGGGTGAGATTGACCAAATCAAGACATTCTTGACGTCATTGGCAACCTTCAAATAAAGGTCATATTCGGCCCGAACCACCGCGGACGATCTTGGCGCGGGTTCGGTGGGGGGCTCTTCGACCAAGTAGCGAAGCACGTTATCGGATAACGCGGCGCTCTTGATCGTTGATTCCCATTCAACGAAGTTACTTCCGTCATCCTTTAGGACACACTTGTCCATGACGGATCTCAACCATGAGTCCTTACCCAAGGTTGCATTGTTTGATGATGTCGACATTGTGCGAATATGGTAACTACAACAAAAAGAAATATATAAACATTCATTGTTAATTTACTTGAAAAACATTTTAACAAGTTTAGCATTCATATAATGACCTCTCACTAAATTATATAAATGATTCCAAGACCCATTTTAAATAAAAATAGTCATCGCATGCTACTTTTATCTAGAAATGGTAAGTCATTACTTGACTAATTCTACCCTTAGAACTCTTGGTTGACGGATTTCAACTAAATCCATCTCCTAGTCCCAAGATAACGCTTATCTCGTTGAGTCCAATCAATTTTAGCTTGTGATCGTATCACCCTACTTACCCGAGGTAAAAAGGGACCCACGAGCGTGGTAGCCCTAATGAACACGGGATTCATAGGTGTTATTAATTGGTAAGGCTAATCTCAATTTTTTAAACATGTGAGAGATCTTGTCAATTTAGTTATTAATTCCCTATAAGTGAACTAAGTCGGTGAATTGTGAATAACGTTGAATTGACAATAACGGTAAATAAAATGCATGTGTGACGATTTTGGCATGAGCGGAAATAAAGCAAGCAAACAAGCAACGATAAAATCCTAGTATGGCCACCTAGCTAATCAAATTAACTAGATAATTACAAATTCGGAAACCAACTCCTTGGTCCCTTGCCTCTTCACTTGGAACACCTTCCAAAATGGCACCGTCTTGAGGGAGTCACCGGTCTTCATAAAATAATTACAAATATACAAATATACAAATTCCTATTATACATTTATTCTATGAAATGAAATTATTAAAATTATACAAACCGGCGATACGAGATCGCAATAAAATTACAACCAAACCGTTATTCCCTTACATTACGGGTAATAACGATTAAAAATAACTAGGCCATACTAGGTACAAACTATGCATAAATTATTAAATAAATGACATTCATTCATTCAACCATAACTAAAATAAATTGCTGCAAAATTCATGCCAAAAGCGTCCTAAATTCATTCATGCTCATTGTAGCTCGATTTTTCCGGGATTTATTGATTTTTAACCATAAAAAATCACTATCAACATTTAAATCTCATTTAAATTCAAACTAATTAACTAAAGTGTTTAAGAACTCAAAATTAGTCACTACTAATTTTGTTGGTCATTAATTAGATCGATTTGATTTCATTTGCTAAATATTACGGTTTAATCATAACAATTATGAAATAAAACCAAAATAAAATATAAACATCATAAAATTTGTTACCAAAAATTTTGTACATTCTGGAACATTTCCAGTAACTATAAAAGTAAAAATTATTTGCTCAAAAAATTTAAATTAATTTCATGAACAAATAGCTTTGTATTTAATGGTTTCATCAAATAAAAATCATTAGATATAGTAAAACAGTGAAACAAATTATGAAATTTCACCAGGATGATCAAAATCAGAATTTAAAATGTTACAAAAAATTTCAAGACCAGAAAAGGACTTTTCAATTTTATGAACATTATAATCTCATATTATCGACTTTTATCGTATAAAAATCAATGAACATGCAATACATAAGTAAAAGTCACGAAAGTTTACATACAATATGTAATGCATTTATGTGAGATCATATTAAAAATTCATGGCCAGAATCAATATGCAACTATTTTTAGTTAACTTTTAACTCATAAAATGCATGTTAACTCGGTTTAAACGCCAAAAATCAAAATAAATAGCAAATCAATCCCTAAAATCACGAAATTTGACCACAAATATTTTGAGGTCAGTAGGTATACATGCACCTAAAGTTTTTTGAGAATCGTATTTTAACTCAAAAACTTTGATTTATTAGTTATCTTATAACTTTAATAAAAATGTCCAAAATGAACATGCATGCTACAAGCTAGCTCTGATACCACATGAAAGTCCATAGACCTTAATTACACTCCTCTAATTAGTTGATAAATTACTTGTTAATTTAGTATTTAATGATCTATGTAACATGCATGCAAATATAAAGACATTTATACAAAAGAAGAAATTTCCTCACATTGATATGGAAAAAATATGGGCATAACAAGAACTCTTTCTTGTTGTTCTTGAGCTACAAATATGGATGAACACAAGTAATATCCAAATTAGAAGATGTGACACCCTCAAATTTGCGGAAAGAAAAAAAATAATTTAACTAAATAAAATATGAGAATCCATAACGAAGGTGTCATAAATAAAAAGGTTCATTACAAAACGGAAATAATATTATACAAAAGAAATATACAAGACGGGGGACATATCTCCCGTAAAAATACTGAAATAAAAGAGTGTATAATAATATACAATCTAAGAACCGAATATAGGTCCAAGGTAAATACTTCGCTCGCTAGCTCGTCAATGTACCCAATGTATGCATCACAAACCTGCCAACCGCATTAAATATAAACACGGAAGCCACAGTCAGTGGGGAGTAACTCCGAGTTCTCCCAGCCACGAAATGTCGAGTTTAATAAAACATGAATAACATAAAAGCAATGTATATGGAAAATACAAAACTTAACATATACGATATGCTTTTCATGTTATGAAACAATTAACTAACATATAACCTATCATATGAAAGCTATCATGTGAATCTGATAATAAACTATAATACGAGGTAGGGAAGCTGGTATGCTAGCTCAGAGGTTCCTCTCAGAAACATGGCCATGATACACTCAAACCCTAATCAACACGTAATCATGTGAATCAGTTAACAACCGGTAATCCAAACTCTATCAACCTTAGCCGGCTTGCATCTCACCTTCTAAGATTCATAGAATCATACAAACATGAAAGACCAATACGTCTAGAAACAGGCATAAGTTCTTAGGACAGTCAATAGTCGACTTCTGTAACTCGAGTCTATACCACAAGGTAGGAAAACATCCTAGTCCTAGACTGATCAGACCTAGCGACAACAGCTAACACCATTCCCTGTCTCATTACCAACAGTACATGAGAATCTCTACTAGGCGACCCCCTAGACAGAGTTGGCTAGTACTTAAAGCTGGCTCCATTCCCAAAGTGGGTACTTAGTCAACACGACACCAACCATATAATTAAACAGTCACGGGAAAAACTTCCTATCATGTGACTAATTGCATATAAATCATATTCAAATATCATATCGCCTCATATCTACTAAGGCTCATTCATTCATTCATTAAATAAAACCTTACCTGAAAACAAATCCCCGACCCGAGTCCCGCGACGGGTCATCAGTCAAAACGGGGCTGACTAGATCTTAGTTTGACCAAACCCGTTTGGTTAAACCGGCTAGAAACAGAGTCTTTACCAATTAGACTTGAACACAAAAATCATCATATTCATTACATGTTATTTTATTAAAACTTCTAACATGTGAATTATTAAATCATACGAAAACCCGCTTGACTTAAAAGGATATCAATTAAACTATAAGCTCGTAGATAATTTCGAACATGTGAGAAAATTAATAATTGATGAAAAACCTTTTAAATTAAAGAGGTTAGTTATTACAGTTCTCACTTGCTAAATATTACAAAACACGAATAAATTAACACTAAACTCAAAAACCGTCACAAGATCAAACAAGGGAATCTGGCTGGATTTGGGCCGGACCACTAACATGGGCCTGGACTGGGCCCACGGCTGTTTTGGGCTGATTTGGACTGTTTTGATCGACTTTACTAAAAACCGTTTCTTAATATTTCCCGCATGCTTAACATAATTAAAACCCGTCAAAACAACAACAAAACTAACAAGTATCGACACAACTCCCAAGGACCAAACCCCGGACCAACCCAGACCTGGCTGGACCGGCCTGAACCGGTCTGAACCGGCCGGTTCACAGCCACCCTACACTGCCATTTCCCACGGCCTAAACCACCACCCTTCCAAATTAATTCTAACATGTTTTTAATTAACAACATCCATTTTTAACAACCAATTTAACCATCAATCATACAAGAATCATGGTTATAAATAAATCATCCAAATATGTCAAGAACACTAACATATTAAAAATTCCATACAACATATAAATCATACTACTTATCATGTTACTACTAAAAATCATAAGTAACAATAACATGAACAAAAACCTAAGGTATGTGACATTATTTCGTCGAGTAAATCGGAATCGTTACCTTAGCTAGAAAATCAATTAGCACCCAAAATAAGAACTAAAGAAAAACCCGTCTACTAATCTTCACCCAAAATATACGAGTCACCAAACTCGTCTTCAAAATCTTCCCCTTATAAGAAATGACAAGAAAAACATTATTATAATTTAAAACTTGATTTTCCATAATTAAAGTGTTGAAAACGATTTTGACGGAATTGAAATTAAACCGTACTTGAAGATGGAGAGCGAAGAGGAGATTCTAGAAATATAAGTTAGGATGGATTTAAATAAGAAATGAAGGTTTTATGATGATTTTGCTCAAGAACGATGAAGAACGAATGAAGAACGACGAAGAACGAATGAAGAACGATGAAAGAAAGTGTTAATTAGATCTTAATTTGATTTATTGTAAAATGAAAAGTTGTTAGTGAGTAAAGTGGAGAATGGGCCGTGTACATATAGAAGGATTATGGAGTCGGGTTTTGAAATTGTTGTTACGGAATTGACTCGGGTTTAATAATTATATTACGGTAATTGATTAGATATTATTATATATTAAGTTAATTAAATTAAATATCAAGATATTATGTTATTGTAATCAAAAGAAAGACAAATATCTTGTCCTATTAGAGGAGGGAGTGCCGTGAGGATAGGAGAGAAAACGGGTCTGATTTCGAGCGATTTGCGTAATTTAATCGGACGGATCGATAAAGCTACAAATATCTTAGATATTTGTATTAGTTTAATCGAAACAATCAAAAGATCTAATTGTGAGTGGAAAAAGATGACATGGGCGTGTGACTCATGCCAAAGTCGGGTTTCGGGTTAGTTTCGGGATTTAAAATGACTCGGGAATAGTTAAATGATGTTCGGGATTAAACCGTAAAAGTTATTCTTTAATTCCGATTAAATTCAAAATAATTATATTAAATTATCATAAATCCAAATAAATCTTAATAAAAATAAATTAAAAATATTATTTTTTTAAATAAAATTTCGGTCTTCAAAATTACAAGGCGAGTCTGAAAAAGTCAACGAAAGTCAAAGTTGACTTAAAAACGGGATTCTCATGGAATCTCTCAAAAATTCCAAATACGAACTCGGAATTTCAAAATTCAACTGGAAACAATAAATTCCACTTTAAAACTTAAACAGGCTCAAAAGTATTCGTAAAATATTTTCACTAGAAAAATAGGGTACTTTTCGGGTTGTTACAGAAGATCTCCTCTAAGTTGCACCAAGATGAACCCAAATAATCTATTCTTATTATTAACTAGATAATAAGATAGATATTATACTACTAATATTAGACTATATTACTACACTAGTAATACTTAAGAAATATTAGTATATGAGAGTTTTTAGAGAGAAGTTTAGTTTTGAGAGATGTATGATAAAATAAGCAAGAATGAAGAAGTAAAGAAATGAACAACAATTGCTCTCTTTATAGCCAAGAGGGCCGGCCATATGCATCACAAAAGAGTGATTTTTTCTTCTTATTTTATTGTCATGCAAAGTTGTAATGTGTTGTAGTGAATAAAATGATTTTAGGTTTACTATTCATGTCATAAGCACATGTTGCTTGTGAGTATGAATAAGAGCAACCATCATCACTATCCACTATGTCATAACCGGCCATGTGAGCCTTGTTTTGATCCATTTTGATATTTGATATTTGTCCCACAAATACTTATTAATCATATGCTTAATTATCTTGTATAATTAAGTGTTAATTTGATCATATAACAATTATATGACACAAATAAATGAATAATATGTACTTAACATTTTAAGTAATATTTTACCATTATATCAATATATAATGGGTCCCACAATGCTTAGTTAATTTATTTTACAACTCCTTGTAAATATAATTAACTAATTACCTCTATCTCAAAACCTCAACTAATTTAGTAATTTAACGATTAATTACTAAGTTAAATCTTATTTAATCGTATTAAAATAAGATATAAATTTATTAGTCAATTATCGCATAATTGAAAAATAAGCTTAATCGAATTTGAGTTCTTAACTCAATTTCTAATAATTAACTCTCGTACATATCGAATATATGTAATGTACTAATTAACTGTATCGTATACAAATAATTAGTTACTATTTTGATTTCATCCTTTAGGTGTGACCGAAAGAGATCAGTTGATCACCGTCGTCATACGACAATAACGTCAAACTCTAGTCAGCCAACCGTTATTGATTTACGTTAATCAACTGACTAATCATATATATAGTCAATAAATATCCCAATTATATTCCTTAATAAGATTTATTATGTGGCGCACTATTGTGGAGGACACCTACTCCAACAAATACGATAAATGTTGACATTACCTTCATCTCATTTTTGTAGTCAATATTATTTATTCGCAATGGCAACTCCAAATTTCTCCACAAACACTCCAACTCTCACAAACGTTTCATGGCTGCGATCCTTCATGGATCAATGCAAGTTAGAAAAGAATTGTGCTAACTTTGCCGATTGGGATGCGCAACTCCGCTTGGCCGCGGAAGGTGACGACAAGCTTCGTTACCTAATCGAAGCCTCTCCCAAAACACCAAATGAAAGGTCAACCGCCGCCGCAAGGCGAGCCTATGAGTTTTACCAGAAAGAAGTCGCCACGATCAAAAATGTTTTGATCTTCTCAATGGAGGCCGATCTCCAAAGGAGTGCCATAAACATGAGCACCGCCTATGAGATCTATGCCAAGCTTGTGACCATGTTTTCACAAGCGCCAAGGATCATTCAATATGAGACGGCTTCCGCGTTTTTCGACATGAACCTAAAAAAGGGCCAAAAGGTTAGCCCTCATGTACTCAAATTGATTGAGCATGTTGAGACTCTTAAATTGCAAGGAGTGACCATTCCCGAACAACTCGTTATTGATCGAGTACTTCATTCCTTGGGGAAAATCAAGGCATATGTGCATTTTAGGGTAAACTACAATATGCAAAATATGAAAACCTCTCTCTATGAATTGCACAAAATGCTTGTGCAAGCCGAGAGAGATACGGGGCTAAAAGTTAGCACCTCCAAGGATGTACTCAACATCAATAGCAAGAAAAGTGTCGCCTATATAAATATGCCTAAGTGTTCGACTCACAGTCCCAATCAATTCGAAACTAGCGTTAATATAATTTTCAATTTGTTGGAGCTAGTGTCCTCCACAGTTAGTGCAATAACATAAATAAGTCTCTGTAGGTTCACAGGGTATACTTTGTATAATAATCAGTTGATTAACGTTTATCAATAACGGTTGGCTTGCTAGATAAGTTTGACGTTATTGTCATACAGATGGCGGTGATCAATTGGTCCCTAAAAGTCACACCTAAAGGATGTGTTTGAGAGATGTGATTATTTGAGAAAATAATCATATTGATGCCCTATTATATGACTAAAAGGTTAGTCAGTGTATTTGACTAAAAGGTTAGTCAATGTGATGAGACGAATTATTTAATAACGATTAAATAATATAAGCTGAGACGAATTAAAAGTAATTCGTAATTAAATATAAACTGTTGTATTTAATCAGTATATATATAATGTAAGCTTATGCGAATTAAAATGTTAATTCGTAAATTGAATATAAAATGTTATATTGAATTAGCAAATTATAATTATACGGATAATTATAATTAACGTATATATTATACGATTGTCATATTAGATGTTGTCAAACCGGTATTAATGTATCGACTACAAAATGTTGTATGGACATATTAATACATGACAACACAAATGACATTTATAATAATAATACACATTATATATTAAAGCGAATTTAACCGAAATAAAGTCCAGATTCACTCTGGAATTTTCGGTCAATGGGTAGTTATTTTGAGGAGAAAAATCTCCTCATAAAACCCTAATTGAGCCGTGAGACAAGAGGAGAAGGGAGAAAAATTCTAACCCTAATTCATTTCTCACTTGTGCCTCCATCTCTTCACATCACAAGATCAAAAAAAGTTAACAGTAACTTTTGACAAAAATATTCTAGCAAATTAAAGGGCATTTCTCATTCTATCTTGGGTGCTACGATTAGGAGATATCATCATTTTGATATTGTTCTTAGGCCTTTAAGCAAGGACTAAAGGTTATTTCTAATCTCTCGCTTATTATGTATTTTCGTTTATGACTATTAATCATTTGATCATAATTTCATTATAATCCTGAGTGATTTAAAGGGAAGTATACGGATATTTTCCCACAAGTGGTATCAGAGCCATAGGGCTATGAAATTGTTTATATGATTTTCGTAAATTTTGAATTTGTATAATATTTAAAAAAAAAAAATTCATTTCGGCAAAAACAATTTTTTATGATGTGTGTTTTTTTTTTTTTGGTGTTCCATTTTGATTCAAATATTGTTATTTTAAATGGTTGAGATAATAATATATGAATTTGTAGATGTTTTGATTGAATAATGATTGAATTAAAACGTAAATGGAATTTGATATAAATGTTTATGAACATCCTTATGCTTTATATTTTCGGTATAAAATGATCTAGATATTCATGTTAAAAGGTTAATTTGGATCATCTAGTTTGTATCAATGTTTAATATCGATTAGATATTGTTTTGTTTGTACCAATCTAGTTAATATAAGCATGATCGAATTAAAACCGTTTAATTTGATTTTTTTTTTTCTGCCCGCGTACTGTTCATGTACTGTTCACAGAATAAAAAAAAATCTGTTTTTTTTTTAATTGGCAGCAACTGCAAGCTTTTTTTTTTGTAAAGTTTTTTCCGGTTTTGTTATAAACCGTGAGAAAAGAAAGAAAAGAAAAAAAAAATTTTGGGTACCTGCTACTGTTCACGTATGAACAGTAATTATAAAAAAAAAAATTTGGTTTTTTTTTTATATACCGGTTTTTGTTTTGTACATTATTAAGATAATGTATGATTGTTTTTGTGAAAAAGTTCACAAATTTTTGATACCATGTTATTTTAAAAAAGGTTTAAAATAATGTTGTTGTTATTCATATTGATTATGAATTTCATTGGATTTTGATTGAAATCTAGTGATGGATTACGGAATCGTCACATGATTTAATGGTGGTTTGGATAATTAATCAACATAATTTATGCATTATGTTTTGTATGATTAATTTTAGTTGATGCTTTTATTATGTTGAATGTTGTTTGAATGGTTTAATTTTACGCATTTTTGTACAATCAGTTGTAATTTACTAGTGTGGCCTTAGTAGATTATGTTTTCGTAATGATGGAAACATAGTCTTGGTTGTATTTTGAGATCTCGTATCTCCCCTTTGTAATTTTAATTTTTTGGAATCATTTTGAATTAGAATGTAAATAGGTTTACATTTGTAATTTTTAAAATGTATTTTGAGAAGATTCAAGATGGAGATCGGATGGCTCACTCCCGCTATTTGGACCAAGATGGAACATCAAGACAAGCTTCTCGGGTCCAAGGGTGGATTCCAACTTGTATTTTGTTCATTTTGGTAGTTAGGCCACACTAGGTGTTTTATTTTGCGTTTTATTTTTCCATTCTCGTTGCTTTATTCACATGATAGATAATTGCATCATATTTCGCCTAAACCAAACCACCTAAAAATGCATGAAAAATGATTCATACAGTTTGAATATTTTAATCATGGACATACAGATGTCACTCGCTTTTAGAGCCATCACCTTAGTTTAAATCATTCTCGAGTTGCTAGACATTCGTTCACTTAAAATGAATTAAAGTTAAGATGTTGGGACCTTCCCCTATAACTAAAATTGAGACTAGTCTTTATAGGGAAAACTACTATGAACCCCTTCTTCGTCGAAAGTCATAATATGACCCCTTCTACGTTGGGTAAGTAGTGAGTGTTGACCTATTTTATCTCAACATTATAGTACGAGTAATATCTCGTGATTATGATGGACTAAAGATAGAATGTACAGAAATTTATCGACCAGGAATTCTAAAAGTAGAATTAGCCAAGAGGTTGGCTTATCAATTTACAGAAATTGAGTCTTGGGATCATTTATATAATTCTTGAGGGAGGTCAATTGTATAAATGCACGAGTCATTGCATTAAACAATTTTTCATTAGACTCAAATTTAAAACGATGAATACTTATCATATTTATTTTCTTTTTCACAGTTTTTGAATTCGTTATATACAGATATAACTGCTAATAACAAATGGCTGGCCATACTGATGACCCAATGCCAAGTGGCACGCTCGTACGTGAGTCCTGGCTTAAGATTTTCATGGACAATATGAATCAGTCAACGCGACTGAAGAATAACGGGTCCAACTTTGTGGACTGGGAGGCGGCATTACGGAATGCTGCCATTGCTGACGGTAAGCTCAAGTACTTGACTGAGCCACTACCGCCCAACCCAGGCCCCAATGCAGGAGCCAATGAATCACTTGCTTATAGTGATTTCATGATGGAGGCGGGTGCGATAAAGAACATACTCATCTTTTCAATGGAATCAAATTCGCAAAGGCGATTCATTGCCCATGGTGCGAATAAAATTTTCACCACGCTCTCTAACGAGTCTCGAAAGCTCCGAGGATCGTTAGCTATGAGCATACATGTCCCTTCTTTGAGGCGAAACTCCAGAAGGGCCAAGCGGTTAGCCCACACATTCTTGATATGATTGAGAGTGTCGAGAAACTGGAGGCACTTGGTTGCAAAATCGATGAGAAGATCGTCATTGACCGCGTTCTTCATTCACTTCATGATGGTTTTGCCCTTTTTAGGGCAAATTACTAAATGAATGATATGAAGAAGAGTCTTCATCAGCTCCACTCACTTCTCGTACAGACCGAGAGTGATCTGAAATTGAGTGGGAGTCTGAAACAGGACGTTCTCATGATTGCAAACAAGGGAAAAGGTAAGGGCAAGGCTCAGGCCAACCTAGTTGTAGGGAAGCCGAAATTCAAAAGGCTAGGGCAAGGCAAGAGTGGGCCTGGTGAGACTAGCAGTAGCTCACAAGGCAAGACAAAGAGCAAAGAAAACATGGAGTGCCACCATTGCCACAGGACTGGGCATTGGAGGCGGAACTGTCCCGTGTATGCTGAAGACGTAAAAGCAGGCCGCGCCACTCCTGTTGGTACGTCATCTTTTATTCATATGATTGAGATTAACCATGCAAGTTTCGGAACTTGGGTACTTGATACTGGTTGTGGTTCTCATCTGTGTAATCATTTGCAGGGACTAAGAAACATCAAAACTCTCGAAAAGGGTGATGTGGACCTGCGAGTGGGGAATGGAGCAAGAGTAGCTGCCGTTTCAGTGGGAACATATGTAATCCAACTCCCGAGTGGATTTGAGTTATTTCTGAATAACTGTTACTATGTACCCAGTTTATCTAAAAACATTATTTCCGTTTCCGTACTTGATAAGGACGGTTTTTCGTTTGTAATAAAGGATAATAGTTGTATTTTCTATTTAAACGAAATGATTTATGGTAAAGCAGTTTCCATGAATGGGATTTATGTTTTAGATCAAACCACAGATATAATGCATGTGAGTAGTAAGAAAGCAAATGTTGGTGACAAAGATCAAACCTATCTATGGCATTGCCGTATGGGACACATAAATGAAAAACGCGTGAAGAAGATCATTGACAATGGGACTATCTCCCCATTTGACTATGAATCTTTTGGCACGGGTGAATCATGTCTCATAGGCAAAATGACTCGAATTTCCTTCAAAGGTGTTGGAATGCGCGCTGCTGACCTATTAGGACTCATACATACTGATGCGTGTGGACCTATGTCAATCAACGCTAGAGATGGCTATAGGTATTTTATCACTTTCACGGACGATTTGAGTAGATATGGTCATGTCTACTTAATGAAGCATAAAAGTGAGTCCTTTGACAAGTTCAAGGAATTCCAGAATAAGGTTTAAAACCAGCTGGATAGAAAGATTAAAGCACTACGTTCAGATCGTGGTGGCGAATATCTTTCGAATGAGTTTGATCAACACCTCAAAGACTGTGGTGTAGTACTACAGTTAACTCCACCTCGAACACCACAATTGAATGGTGTGTCCGAACGGAGAAATCGAACATTACTTGATATGGTTCGATCCATGATGAGTCAC